>JAJOHG010000069.1:0-142484 GCA_021029095.1 Phellopilus nigrolimitatus
GCATGTGATTCTGACGCAACAGTGTAATCTCCTCTCTATCCCGCACCGATCCCAATCTCTCATCCCGTCCGATCCATGCGTACGGTTCCGTCTCTCGCACATCTGCACCCGCAGGATCATACGCGAAAGCAGGCACCACGACGGCGAGTACGTCTCCGCGTATATCGTCCGGCTTTTCATCTTCACAGACAAGGCTTGGACTTGCGCTTGATAACGTCGTCCCCTGTCGTCCCCTGTGGCCCGATAGTGTTGTGCTCAAGCTGACAGCGACGAGACCTCAAATATGTCCGCACTAACTCTCAAAGTTTGATGAGCGACATCGACGGTGATGAGAGAAGGTCAATCGAGCTTGTTCACCCGCTTCGCCGCAGCGACGGCCTAAACGGATGCTATTCAGCATATAAAAGAGCAAGAACGAGAGAAACCCTGCACATGATTACGTTGGATCCAAAGAAGCTCCTTTAGCTGTCTTGATGACCTTCGGCTCGGGCGCCGTCTACAGTTATACAGGAGGAGTGACAACGAACGAGGCGGTGCGGATTCCTGCAGATTGAGCAGGAGTAGTAAGGGGCGATGAGTTCCATAGTCACCATATTGAAGCCGTTCGTACGTCGATGGAGTCTACGAGGGCTTCGACGTGGCTGTCGTACGTGCATGAGACGAGG
This sequence comes from Phellopilus nigrolimitatus, assembly GCA_021029095.1. Classification (NCBI taxonomy): domain Eukaryota; kingdom Fungi; phylum Basidiomycota; class Agaricomycetes; order Hymenochaetales; family Hymenochaetaceae; genus Phellopilus; species Phellopilus nigrolimitatus. Next base: position 666 of record JAJOHG010000069.1, read on the forward strand.
AACGCCTTCGGGCACTTGCCCTCCGTGCACTGGATCGGCGCGCCGAGCGACGCGCGCAGCACTTCTCGCACGCCGTCCTGCGTCGAGCATCTCAGGGAATGCCTCGTCGAAGTCGACGCGCTTTGGTAAAACTGCTCTGCTGCCAGAACGCGTTTGCACGCGTTGCTTGCGGGTCGCGGTTTGGAGGTCTTCGGGGTTTTCGGTGTCGGCATCAGTGTGAAGGGAGCGGCGTACAACTTTCTAGGTGGTCGTGCCTAGCCGCAAGCCTCGGCTCATCCTCCTCCACCCCCACAAGGACCGCCTTGCACTTCTTGTTTCCTGGTGAATGTGTAATCCCGGCGTTCCAGTATGTGCTCCTCAATGGGAGACTTGATGCGTACGACGATTTCGAGCGGCGGACTCGGCGGTTAACGATGACGTAAGGAATTTATTGATCTCGTAATCTTCAACATGCGCGGTCTCCTTCTCACTGTGAACAGCATGTAAATAGTATGTTGTTGGAATTTGTGCGAACCCTCAAAAACTGTTTCAGGGTAACGGACATATCGGGTAGATTAGTAAGCACATAGCATATAGACTGACGGTCTGTATTTTGCAATCTATCGCGTTTGCCCACGGCCCACCACCGCCAACGGGACAAACGGAACCCACTGTGCGCGACTGCTGGCGACCTCGCCCCTCGTATTTCAACATATGTCCATTCCAGCTTCCTTGCATGCCTCGAGACCTTTCAAACGTCTTTACTCGGCGCACTACACTTAATCCTCGCTAACCGAAGTCTCGCGTCTACGGCTGCGCAGCCGGGATGCTCCCTGGAAGCTGCAGAGTTCCACATACGGGTCAGTAGTTTGATTACAGTAAAAGGATAAATCTTTGTAGTAATGCAGAGACCTTTGATTGTAAGTAATGAAAAGTCCCCAAGTGAGCGAACATGCTTGACTTAGATCACTTCGCTTTTCGCGCTCGGCGAACAGAGCTAATTATGAACTGGGTTAATTAACGTTAGCGGTATCGCACTGGTAAACTCAAGAAGCGTAGGAGCAATGAAGGACGCCTTTATCGAGTTAACTAGTCGCTACCTACGAAGAGTTGTCTCGATTAGAGACGTGTCCTCTCTCTCTATCCTTACTTTCGACCAATACATGAAAGAGGCTTACTTAAATATTTTGCTTCTCGCAGGTGGTCCGCAACTGCGTCCCGCGTAGAACGCACAGAGGCAACGTGACTTTTCTCTTCTTACATTAAAAAATTGCTTTAATGTGGATTCGATAGAACATCGTGTATTGCTCGCAGGTATCGTTGGAAGATGTAGTGTTTCGTCTGTGGGGCCTTTCGCCATGAGTGATGGGATGAAATATACAGATCGTCTGGGAGTCCGTACCTCTCTGGAAATGCATCTCTTATGGCCCTGAGGCAAAATCCGAGCCGAATTTCTCGAAAGCCGATAACAATCTCCTCGCCTTATCGCAACAGTTTTCAACATTTGCGAACAACTTTGAATTCGCAGCGCCGTTCAAGAAGGGAAAGCATTAAAGAAAACCTCCGACACTTACGGGCGGTTTGGCCTTCTAGTACACTCATCGAATAACCTGCGTTGTAATCCCGCGATGATCTCGAATTCCATGGGCTGCTGGATTATCGATACTGCGAAAAGGCATTTCCTTAACCGCAGAAAATCCTGCGGAGCTGTGAGTGACGAGCGCAACGCGGCAAAGATGATGATACGCGAGGGATTGTGACACTAAATGAGGAAGATTGGAAGTGAAGTGGCATATGGGATTAAAAGATGTCTGGAGTGTCGCTTTTGGTCCCAAAACGCACAGTATCTAAAGACGCTAATTACATTTGCTAGAGATAGAGGTATATTTTGATCTATAAGTCAACTTACATGCTCCTTAAAACGGGAAATGTTCTATTACTAAACGAAGATGTACAGTGGACGCAGGTTTCCTGCTTAAAAGAAAAGATAAGTAGGATACAGCCTCGGCCTATACTGGGCGCTTAAGTGGCAGGACTTGGTCGCACGTATGGCACCTCGGGAGGCGCTGATTGCATTCATGACACACGTCTTTGTCCGCCCCACGGTGATGACTCTTATAGTCCTGCTCATAGTTCACCGCTTCTCGGGTCCGCGATGCCGATAATGGTTCCGCGCGTCCATGTACTGGCTCTGACGAGTGCGTCGGCGGCACTCTTCTGTTCAAATCGTATCCTGCGCATGCGCCCTTCCTGATTATCTTGTGGCACGCTAGGCACTTACATTCCAGGTGTTCGCATTCATCATGTCTGTCGTCCTTGGCCCTCTTCTCTGACGCCCGTACGTCAGACGAATTTCCTAAGGATTCGACACCCTTCCTCAACGTCGATGGGCGTGTGTCGTCTTTTGTTTGTACGCTCGAGCCAGGATTGGCATCGTTATAAGCCGCAACCTTGGTGCCAGCACCGTTCAGATCACCAGTACGTGAGATAGATAGAGAACGTGCACTGGCGCTAGTCCCTTTGTTGCCGACATCATCTGCGAAAGAACATTGGAAAGTCAGCACCCTCCCTCCCTCGTTGGTATGAATCACATACGGCCCGTTTGTCCTACTACTTTTGAAAAGAGTCTATAAATGGCTTTTGGGTGTATCGATGTGATTACTTACGTTCTGCAACTCTCTTTTTCTTAATTTCTGAAGGAGATGATCTATCGCCTTTGACTGTTCGTTGGGAAGGCAGTCCCTGAGTAGTGTTCGGAGTAGATTCCGGAGTTCTGATATGCTTGTTGTTCTTCGTTTCTGACGAAGATAGGTCAGCGGGTCGTATTTTATGGACTTAAAAACATATGCGTACGGTCTACAATATTACCACGGTTACTTGAGTCGTCCAAGCTTCTAGGGGGTATGGGCTTCGCACCTACTCGAAAACATAAAACAGTTGCCTTCTTAGGACTTATGTCCAAATTATGAACTCACTTTCGGAAGGGCCATGAGTTCCTTTCAACCCTTCTTCCTTTCCCGCCATGACGCTGGCATTAAAAATATCAGGTTTCGCATGCTTCCTCTTGTCATTGCTCTTCAGCGCATCCGCTTCCAGGCCTCTAGGATTGTGTTTCTTTTTTGCCTCGGGATTTTCTGCACGTTCAGGCCTACTCTTATTTATTTCCCTATGCTCTTTAGGAGGGTCTATTAACCGATCAATAATCATTCAGGAAAAATCTGAAAATATGGGCACCTTCATGTTTCTTCTTGCCATTTGTATTCTCAGCGACCCCTCCTCCATTCACATTCTCTTTCGCCTTTCCCTTCGGATCTATAAATAATTACTGAGTAGATGAACCCTATATATAATGTGGTTCTAATTAATCACCGTGTTTGTCTTTCTTATTATCGTCGGTGCCAGCGAGTTTTCCGTAAAAGCCTTTTGCGGTTGATAAAAAGCCATGATGTCCATCGTTTTCGGCGTGATTCCCGGCAGTATTTCCAGACTTTCCAGTTGTAGTGGTTTTCGAATTGTTATCCTTCTTCTTGTCGGGGCTCCTTGTCGCAGAATTTGCATGAACTTCCTTGGTGCCTGTTTTCTCCAGCGTAGCGCCCGTTTGAGTCCTCTTGTCTGTATTCTCGGACAGGTCAGTCCGCACACTTAACGAGTTCTTCAGTGGTGATCCCGTATGCGGGTATGGTTTAACCGTTTCTTCTCCTTTACTTTTCGACATTTTCGAGAAAACGAGAATTCGTAGAGTTTATCCAGACAATGTTGCGATTGCGAGGGAGGCATAGCTCGGCATTTTAATAGGCTCTTACACATACAGCTTTGCACGACGAAAAGAAGCAAAGGAGCAGTTTTCAATGGGCAGGCGATGCGTTCGTGACGGCGGACCGGTACTTTGCAAGCAAACTGGACCACGCGTGCCCTTTGCCTGTTTCAGTAGTCCGGTCTGACGCGTGTCTGCATTACTACAGCGTACACATTCGAATTCTTCTTGACTTGCATTATAACCCACACCCTTCCTTGGAAGAACCTCTGGGGGTAAATATAAGCATGGACTGAATGCACGTAAAGGGTTGATATTGTGTCACGTGATGAAGACAAAGAATAAACTGAAGCAGAATTTCCTGGCGAAGCGATAATCTTGCGTTGCTGCGATCGTGTGATCCGAGACTTTGCATTCCCCATAGAAATAACAGACACATGATACCGCGTAGATCGAGGCGATCGACGAGCGCCAGTGGACATATAGTGAGATATCTGCGAGAGCGTAATTCCAACAAGCCCTGGATAGCATCATTCGTGCGGCGAATCTGACCGTGGTAGTGACGCGAATAATCGGAAGTTCAGCTAGCGCCTAAATCGTTTCTTAAAACCAGTTGTCAATAGTGCGTGCCGTCCTGACGATGTCCCGAGGACGTTGATGAAATAGAACACGAGTATCCAGATACGGAAGTAACGAGTCGAGCCGTATCTCAGTGTAAGGTCGGATGACTATTCAAAAAGGTGGAAACAAGGCAGAAAAGGCCACGCACGTGGAGCTTGTACATGAGACGGCGTTATATGGGGAAACTCCATGAGACTGTACCGTGATTTTGTGTGCGACAGCCCTTGGAGGTAAAAACAGAGCCCCGCATTCGCGGCGGCCGTCAAGGCAGCTATTTGGCAATGGATCGCACTTGATATCAACAGTGATCGCAGCCGAGACGTCGCTCACGTCTGCTCCACCGGTATCCTTATTCGCAATGAGTCGCCAGTCGAATGCTCCCGGTAGAGATTGCTCCCGACGGACCAGTAGCTTTAAGAATTCGAAGATAAGCTTTTGGAAAAGATACGCTTGTCACTCACAGGTATTTTTTCGAGGCACAACGTAGTAACACTGTTCAGAGATCGGACACTGCGTTCATAGAGCGTTTGCGAATTTGGAACATGTTATCCATGGCGTCGATTGAGACCCGAAATAAGATAATGATGAGAAAAGGCCTCCAACGTAGCTATTTATACGCATTATTGACGTCGATGTCTAGGCTCGACACCGGCCGCCACGGTAGGTTAGTCGATGTCTAAGGAATAACTTGAAGCAAGCATCGGCCTACCATGAATCGAAGCGATAATTTTTTTTTTCTTGAAAGATCTGATCGCCTGATGACAGTATTAGCACGTGATGAAGCCCACGCTCAAGTGACTTGTCGACGCGTCCCTGACTCTGGAGGGTTCTGTTGAATCCTCCAGCGATGAATACAAGAAGGATGCGAATTTGCGAAATAAAATCTGAGATGAAACCAGTTGTGAAGTGGCGTGTCTTTTGGAATACCGTTTTCAGTTGCCATCAGTGCTTCTCGACCTGTTCGGTTATAAATCTATATATACACGCTCGCCAATCTTTTCGTGCTCTCTTTTCTTCCCCCATCGCAACGTTGAACGCTCGCATTCTCGCATCCGCTCCCCTCGTCGCTCTTTGACTCTGTCCTACCGCCAGCTCACCATGAAGACCTCTTTTGTATCTGTCGTCGCTCTTTTCGTCGCCGCCGTCAGCGCCCAGCTGCAGATCAACACCCCGTACGTCGTTGCCACGTCAACGTGCTGACGCGCGGACGCTAATGCCGGCGCCGTGCGCTTTTTTCTCCGACTTTTCGCGCTTTGCCAACGACCAGGTCAAATGTTGTCCAGTGTCTTCCGCAGCTCATTACATGGACTGGAAGTGGAAGTGGTGTGTACCTATTCGACGCTCGCTCGGCTATCGTGTCCTAACCAAGCTTCCTCAGCCCCATACTTCATCGTATGTGTCGCTGTTTCTGCTTCATTTTTTCAGCGTTGTTCTAACGGAGATATGACTTCTTTCGTTCGTGTGGACCGTGTCTTGATCACAGACGTGAGTAATAATTCCGAAGAAGGGTATTCGGTTCCACTCACTGTTTTATCACACATAGTGTTATGCCAGGTGGTCAGCCCAGCGCGTCTGCGCTCGTGAATTTCCCCTCGCAGAGCGGAAGTTCGCTTACTTGGAATGTCAACATTGCTGCCGGTGCGCAAACATTGCATTATCAGACGGCTCATACCCAATACTGACAACATCACATCACCTTTTGCTTGACCATTTTGCAATCATCTTAAAGGCACCTCGATCATGCTGAGCATCCGGGACCAGACCGGAAACACTGCTATGTCCGCGCCGTTTAATGTCCAGTCAAGCAGTACGTTTATTGCGATATGGAACCTTTCGTAAATGCATCTAATTGCATTTCTTGAATTTTGAATAGGTGACAGCAGCTGCGTCGGCCAGTCCGCATCGGTCACTGGCGGTTCCGCAACCGCCTCATCTCCTGCTTCCACGGGCGCCAGCTCAGGCAGTTCGGCTGCAGGTGGCTCGACGAGCGCTGGTTCCAGCAGCTCCGCAAAGAGGTGCGTTCCGGTTGTTTCTAATTCTTTCGTGAACGTGCATTTCTGATCGACTTTGTCTAACTCATGCAGCTCGAGCACGAGCAGCTCCAGCGCCGCAGCAAGCTCGAAAAGCAGCAGTGCCTCCACGGGGCACGTCGCGCAGGTCGGCGCGGCAGGCATCGTTGGTGCGGTCCTCGCTGCCATCCTTGCTTAAGCTGTTTTTCTCCCCAAAGCGGTGTATGCCGTAGCCGGAGGTGTTCTGCAAAAGTTAGTTTCGTGGCTCCCGCTTTTCTGCTTTCTGCTTCCCCAGCACTATGGACTTCGATATGCACCTCCTATGAACATTTAGTGAACGATCGCACCCGGCCCCTTCTTGGTGTAGAAACGTAGACACGCACTCCCTTCCTTGTCTTGTTAATGTGGCTCGTTCGCTCTGCTGTACCCCGTCTCGATAATCTATAGCTCCGTTCGATGGCAGAGTGGTATGGCTCAGCTTTATATTTGGCGTGCGTTGAGAGATGACTGAGGAAGGTGGCCCTGCGTTGACGCTTGGCTGTACCTGTCGGCATGAAGACGATGTTTCTACAAGCAACCTTGACATCCGGTTTCGTATTGCGAAGCCAGCCAATATTTCACACACATAGTAACCAAGTGACCGGATCAAAGAGAACTTCCCAAGAGCTATTGCCTGCATTAGGAGCTAAATACTACGACAATCGCAAGTACTCTGTGAGCCATCTCGAAATTTTTCGTTCTTCAGAGATTGTATAAAAAGTGCAAAGTTATGATAAGAAAGAGCTATGAGAGAAATTAAAAATGAACAAAAGTTCAAGCAGGAGTGTCCTGTATCACATCATCACATCTGATATATGTCTGCCATTGTCTGGGAATTGATCAATCAGTCTTGGGCAGAAGAAATAAATAAGTGAGCATACAAATCACTTTTGGAATCTTTTTACAGAATCAGGAAAACCCAATGCTGCTCACAGGTGTCATTCTGTAGCTGGTACCTTCATTGACTCCCTGTTCTCCAGCTTCCTTTAGATGAACCAGCAAGTGGCTTCCAATGACACAGAGAAGGCTCGGGCTTCCTAAAAGAGCCAATGTGCCAGCCAGTAGGACATTTGCAACATTTGACTCGCTTGCTAGTATTAAATCAATAGCACTGCAAAGAATGACCCTGTGAGACTGGTCAGAATCTAGATTAATGGCCAGGTATAAATGGAAAAAAATACATAAAATAATATATAACTTGATCTTGGAGGAGCACCTTAACAAGGCTAAGCTGACCGAAGCCACCTGACTCCTTCCAATATTCTGCAGCTTTGTATAATGCCAGGATCATCAGGATGAGTCCATATACCATTGGAGTAGCCCTATTCCAGATCAGTCTAGATGCTTAAATAAATTGACAGTGCTTACCAAGATAAAGCCCCCCACACATCATGAGGGTTCCTCTTGATTACACAAGTTGTTACACCTTCAGCAAGTTCCATTACAGAACCTGGTGAGCCCCCTTTTTGAGATATAGACATTTCATGCTTTAAAAATATGCTTACTTTCTTTATTGATGTTGCCATATAGCAGAATTCCCAGAGTGAAAGCTGCATCTAGGATGAATAGAGTCCTGAGGAATATAGCTAGGCTTTTTTCTATTGTGCTGCATTATAAGAAACAGTGATATCCTTGTAGTAGTAGTGTTACTCACTTTGATGGTAGAGCGCCAGGACCCTCATCATAAGGATGCCTGTAAGAACATTAGAGATAAATCTAAACACATGACAAAAAAATTTGTTACAGTCAATCATGAGCATAGTCATCCAGCCTTCTCCTAAATTAGTATAATAATGATTTGTGTGGTATAAAAAACCTCACTAGCTACACCCTGGATCCAAGCAATGTGTAGACCTTCTCAAAGACATCAGTGCAGCACTGGATATATTATCTACCTGCTCACAGCTGAGTGATGCTTTTAAATTAGTCACAATGATTTGTGAGATAAAACATAAAATTTTCCTACATTCTGTTATTTGCATGAAAATTATATGCTAAAAATGTTAGAACTTACCTTGCTTACCTCACGACCCCCTTACATCATTCCCTCCTCGCTTAGTCAGGCCTTTCACCTTTCCATTATCTTTCCCTTAGTTCATGGCCTGACCCCTTCCACATTGTACGCGCCCCTCCTGGGCGTTCCCCGCTCCACGCTCCACTGCCTCATCCCTCGCTCCACTGTACACGCCCCTTACGGGCCTTTCCCTCACGCTCCCCTCATGTCATGCTGCGCATGACTCCATAGCTCCGCTGACATCATAGTCAGCCTCACAGTATATATAGGTACATCGCTGGGACCTTAAGCCCCAGCTTGACCTCCTTGTTCAGTAGCTAGCATAGTCTTGCTATTCATCGCCTTTGCTCTTCATAGTCTTGCGCCCTGCGCTTCACAGTCTTGCCATAGTCATTGTCGCCTTGTCACAGTCAAGCCTCACGTCACTCGTCACGTCACTGTCCACAAGTCACGCTCCTCGCTCCATTAGGCAAGACCCTGTTACTCCGTAACATTAGGTCAAGCTCTCTTTTGATTGTCGACGTATCAACGTCTAGACAAAATTTCTACCCTACCCAAACTCCCCGCTAACGCGGTCTGGCCCACCGATCAACCCTACCCAACTGCGGGAACCTATCCACTCACCCTCAGAAGGAGATCGGACGGACGAATTGCCTGGAAAGTATTTCTTGAAGGAGGCGATCCACACACCGAACTTTTATACCGTTACCACGAATTTGGAATCCTCCAAAACGTCCGACCCCGCGAACACTCAAGCCGACCTATCGAAATACCAACGCCACCACAGCATATCGACCCTGTTGACGTAATCACTCGATCGTTATCTCAAACATCGCTTGACGACAATTCCACTGCACCACCTCACGTTCCTACTCGACCAAATACTCCACCACAGACCACAGTACCGGCCGTCACACCAAGCCCCACCATGAGCACCAAAGAAATCGCATTCGCCAAGCCCCCTGACTTTGATGGCAAGCGCAGCAATGCCCAATACTTTTGGGATGCCTGCCAGGCCTATCTACGAGGCAACAAGGACATCTACAAGACCGATCTGCACAAAATCACGTTCGTCCTTTCATTCATGAAGACTGGTTCAGCCGCTACTTTCGCCAGCAATAAGTACAAGACATACACGGACACGGCAGAATACGGAACCTGGGCAGACTTCGCCAAAGCCTTCGACGCCCAGTTCCTCCCTGTCAATGCCAAACAGGATGCGTCATTTGCAATCGCCAATTGCAAACAGGACGACGATGTCGACGGCTTCATCGCTACATTCAAGAGTCTCGCCCTCCAAGCCGGGTTCACTCAAGAGGAACCCCTCATCGAGTACTTCCGCCGAGGTCTCAAATCCAGCATTGCAGACAAGATCTACAATCGAGGCGAGCCTACTACACTTGAAGGATGGTACACCGAAGCCAGCAAAGCCCAACAGAACCTATGACGCCAAGCTGAACTCAAGCACGCGCGACAAGCGTTGGTCTGGGGCTTTGGTACCAGCCCAGGCAACAACCTGACGAAGAAGACTGACCCTGAAGGCTTCCAACGCAGCTCCAGTGGCGCAGCCTGGGAGCCAACTTCTGGGAAGCAAACCGATCCCAACGCCATGGAAATTGGACGAGTCTCTAAGGAGGAGAGAGATCGTCGCAAGACAGACGGACTTTGCTTCTATTGCGGGAAGAAGGGACATCTGGCGCGCGAATGCCGTCAGAAATTCGACACTCCCAACAGTCGACGATTCGCCTTTGACAATCGAACCACAAGGGCTGGCAGCAACTACAAGATCATGTTCCATCGCGACCCCCCGAGGCGCAGCATCCGCAGCACCCCAGCCACAGAAGCGCCTGCCCAGCATGCCGAATCTTCGACACCCGCTAAAGAACCCCCTTCGGCCCGCATTCGCGCCATCCTGGCCAACCTCTCCGAAGAAGAACGCAAATCCGCATTCGACAACTTGGACCTCGAGGGTTTTTAAGAAGGCAGCCAGCATCGACGTCTGCACTGCCTAGTATTTCGATTTCTCCTGTAATCATAGCCGAACATGCCCACAATTCTATGAAAATCCCCATTGGCATCCACTCGAGAAAAGAAATCGTCGAAACCACAGCCCTCATAGACTCCGGCGCAGAAGGACAATTCCTCGACTCCACCTTTGTGGACATACACCAAATCCCCACCAAACCTCTGCGTCGACCCATTCAAGTCCTTAATGTTGACGGAACTCCTAATTCCGAAGGAGAAATCAGTCGTTTCACTTGGCGATTCATTGCAATCGGCGAAGAACTCATCCCAATTTATTTTCTCGTTACCTCCCTTGGAAGAGAAACCGCTATCCTGGGCCTTCCTTGGCTACGTCGCATCAACCCCAAAATCGATTGGGAGAAACGCACTCTGGACATCCCTAAGCAAAATCCACGATCCCTATCTTTTGCCCGATGCGAATCCTATGCCCCACCCGAAGAGCGATCTTTTGTCGCAAAAATCACTCTCAACATCCGTGCAAAAGTAAACACCGCCATGGATCTTGCACAACGTGCCAATGCTGCCAAGGAACAGAAACCCCTTGAAGAAATTGTACCAGCACACTACCACCAGTTCCTGAAGGTTTTCGAACAGAAGGCATCCGAACGTTTTCCTCCAGTACGGACCTATGACCACGCCATCGTCCTAAAACCCGATTTCCAACCTAAAGACTGCAAAGTCTATCCCATGGCACCCGCGGAACAAAAGGCTCTGGATGACTTCCTTGACGACAACTTGAAGAAAGGTTATATTCGCAAATCTTCTTCCCCCATGGCCTCACCCTTCTTCTTCGTCGGAAAAAAGGACGGAAAATTGCGTGGATGCCAGGACTATCGCAAACTCAACGAAGGAACAGTCAAAAATGCTTATCCGATTCCCCTCGTATCCGAACTACTAGACAAAATTCAAGGTGCAAAATACTTCACCAAACTGGATGTACGATGGGGATACAATAATATTCGGATCAAAGACGGCGACCAATGGAAGGCAGCATTCAAAACAAATCGAGGACTCTTCGAACCCATGGTCATGTTTTTTGGACTTTGCAATTCACCAGCGACTTTTCAAGCATTCATGGACGATACCTTCCGAACCGTTCTGCTGGAAGGATGGGTCCTCATCTACATGGACAACATTTTCATCATGGCCTCGGACATTCCTACACTTCGCGAACGCACCCGCAAAGTCCTCGCCATTGGTCAAGATGCCGACTTATACTTCAAACCGGAGAAATGTGTTTTCGAAGCCACACAGGTAGAATATCTTGGACTTATCATTTCGGAAAACTCAGTTTCCATGGACCCTGTCAAACTGGCTGGTATCTCGCAATGGCCCACACCGACGAACAAAACCCAAGTCCACTCCTTCCTAGGGTTCTGCAACTTCTACCGCCAATTCATCGACCATTATGCAGAAATTGCAGCACCATTGGACGTACTAAAAAGGGAGAAAACCACCTGGGAATGGTCAGATGTACACGAAAACGCATTTCAACGGCTCAAAGGCAAATTTCTAGAGAAACCCATTCTCCAGATGCCTGACAAAACTCGACCATTCATCCTGGAGACCGATGCCTCTGGTGTAGCATCGGCTGGTACTCTTAAACAACTCGATTCAAACGGCGAACCCCATCCCTGTGGGTTCATCTCCAAACAGTTTGATGACACCCAACGACGCTATGAGATTTATGATCGAGAACTCTTGGCGATTATCCGCGGACTTGAGGCCTGGCGACACTATCTATTGGGTGCACCCCATAAGATAACCATCTGGTGCGACCACAAGAACCTTACCTATTTCCGTGCGGCCCGCCGTCTCTCACCCCGCCAAGCACGATGGAGCCTATTTCTCTCCCAGTTTGACCACCACATCCAATATGCACCAGGAAAAGACAATACCACAGATCCCATGTCCCGACGCTCTGACTACCTGATTGATGGCAAATCCGAACCGGATGATCCCCCACTCTTACCCGAATCCGTCTTCATTGCCACGACTACTTTTGACTTCAAAACCCGTCTAATTCTTTGCACCAAGGAAGACAACTTCGCCAATGAAGCTCTCAATATCATCCGATCGGCCGGTATTCCACCATTTTGGTCTTCCCTTGCCGATTGGACAGAGAAAGATGGCATTGTATTCTTTAAACAGAAGGCCTACATCCCAGACGACATCGAACTCCGCCGACATGCAGTACAACTGTACCACGACACCCCTGTCATGGGACACCCTGGAATTTACAAAACCCTCGCATTGCTCAAACAACATTATTGGTGGCCAGGAATGTACATCTTTGTCAAGAAATTCGTCAATGGTTGCGCGATCTGTCAACAAATGAAGATCAACACACCCCACCGTCCCACCCCTCCATCCGATCCCTGCTGAACCCAATGCGCATCCGTTTTCCACAGTCTCCATGGACTTTATCACCGGACTCCCCGAATCAAATGGCTACGACTCCCTATTTGTCACCGTCGATCACAACCTTTCCAAAGGCATTGTCCTTTCTCCCTGCAACAAAACCATTGATGCCCTTGGAACTGCCCAATTGTATCACGATAACGTCTACCGGCGCTTTGGGTTACCCCAGAAACTCATCTCTGACCGAGGACCCCAATTCGCTTCCAAAGTCTTTCAGGAGCTTTGTAAGAAGCTCAATATCACATCAGCCCTATCCACTGCGTTCCACCCTCAAACAGACGGAGAAACGGAGCGAGTAAACCAAGAAGTCGAAGCGTACCTTCGAATCTATTGTGGACGCCACCCAGAAACCTGGACTGATCACCTGCCTGATATTGAATTCGCACACAATCAACGCGAACATTCTGCCACAAAACGCTCCCCATTCTCACTCCTTATGGGGTACGAACCAATCGCCATCCCTGCTGCAGACCCCAATTCCGATCACCCCTCGGTAGAAGAACGCCTTCGCTCCCTTAAAGCCCTCCGAGAAGAAGCACTTGCTGCGCATGAACTTGCTCACATGCACATGGCTGCCCGCATGACTCGGAATTTCACACCCTTCAAGAAAGGGGAGAAAGTTTGGCTAGAAGCCCGGAACCTTGACATCGCCTCTCCATACAAGAAATTGTCCCCTAAACGCGAAGGTCCCTTCGAAATCAAGGATGTGCTATCCCCATGGTCTTATCGCCTGACTCTACCGGTCCGATGGCGAATCCATAACGTCTTCCATGCCTCCCTCCTGACTCGTTATGTGGAGACCGATACCCACGGACCTACCCACGCGGAGCCACCACCTGACCTTGTCAATGGAGAAGAAGAATACGAGGTTGACGCAATACTACGTCATCGTTTCCCAAAGAACCGAAGACAATACCTCGTGTCCTGGAAAGGATGGTCATCGCTCCACAACTCGTGGCAGAAGGAATCGGACCTCAAAAATGCGAAAAAACTTCTCAACGATTATAAAAAGACCCATCGACTCTAACACCGTCCATCAGCTCCCACTTCCATTGTCTCATGCCCTACTTCCCTTTCCACCTACCGCACCTACCCTCTGTCAACTGGACCTTCACCCTTGAAATCGGAGAATCCACCCCTATCTTCCTCCAGTTCATCATCGACCACACCGACTACCCCGACGACCGCCGCCTCGTAATCCGCCTCGGCATTGACGTCCTCGAACAGCAAATCCTCCACCTCGTCTTCCGATCCATCCCACGCAGCCGCAGGATCAATCGTCGATCCCGAGCCGTCCTTGCACGCAACATACCTGTACACTTCGCTCCACCAGAAGACCTCATCCCTGACCTCGACCCCGTCCCCGTCTATCGCGATGCCGCCACAGAGATCCCCGAGACGCCTGAACACCTTTGATCCTCTCCCGGCACCTCACACTCGGCTCCCCGTCTCTGGCAACCGGCCCAACCTCGACTTCGCCAACGATCGCTCTTTCCTCCGTCATGTCTTCGTCGATCCCGGCCTCGTCAGCCCAATCAGTCAAACCATCCGAGACTCTCAACGGCCCGATCTCGTCCGCTGGCAGAAGGCCCATGACCAAGCCGAGCAGAACCTCGCTATCGCCAATCGTATGGGTGAACATATCGATGAACTGCGCGACGAAAACGAGAAGGCAAAGTCTACGGCTCGCCGGCAAATTCGGCAAATCTTGGAAGGAGCCCTCGATGCTGGTGTACTCGCTATCCTGGACGACTATCGACCCTCGAACGACCGCTTTCCCATCGATGAAGTCACAGGTGCCATTGATCTCACCTCGCCTCCGCCTGGACTTCCGGTTCCTCCACCATCGACTCCGCCACCTCCTGCCGCACCATCACCGTCTCCGTCACCCCCCGATGAATTCATTGCCGGAACATCGCCACCAGTCACTCCACCCACAGCTCGTCCCTTCCGGCGCGCAGTCAATCCCTTCACGCAGTCCATGATGGGTGACGTTCCGTTCTCTCAGATGTCGCCTCAGGAGATCCAAGGACACCTTAACCGGCGCAATTCCCCTGAGAACTCCACGGCAACTCCGCTTCGAGTTCGGACACAGTTCTCACCTCGGGTCATCAGGTGCTTCACATGCGGCCAAGACGGACATCGGCAACAGGATTGTATTCGCTACCAATGCGGATGGTGCGACAGACTCGCCCCCGGACACTCTTCGACTAACTGCCCGCACACGAACCGTCATTATTAGGGGCGGAACGTCCGCGATGACGTTAAACTAGAGGTCGTTGTGGGAACAGATCCGTGAAACCCTCTGCTTTCAGGTGATGCTGACAAACCTGGTCCAACGTTTTGGGTGAGCTTTATTGCTTTCGTTAAACCCTTCTTGAAGTTGTAGGCTCGCTCGAAACCTTCTGCTTGTTGGTGATGCTGAGAAACCTTCACGGCTGGAGATTTTCGGAATCCGGCATGGTCACGTCTCGTCTCGTCTCGCTTTTTCTTGTTGAGTTTTCTCTTTTACTTTTTTCAGTTTTGACTTCCTTCACGCGCATTGTAACTGCTTATTGGCGTTTATTTCGCCCTATTGCGTTTCCTTTTCGCCTTTCTTTTGTTTTCTTTGACAGTTTCGGCGAACTGTCGGCCTTAAAGAGGGGGTAATGTTAGAACTTACCTTGCTTACCTCACGACCCCCTTACATCATTCCCTCCTCGCTTAGTCAGGCCTTTCACCTTTCCATTATCTTTCCCTTAGTTCATGGCCTGACCCCTTCCACATTGTACGCGCCCCTCCTGGGCGTTCCCCGCTCCACGCTCCACTGCCTCATCCCTCGCTCCACTGTACACGCCCCTTACGGGCCTTTCCCTCACGCTCCCCTCATGTCATGCTGCGCATGACTCCATAGCTCCGCTGACATCATAGTCAGCCTCACAGTATATATAGGTACATCGCTGGGACCTTAAGCCCCAGCTTGACCTCCTTGTTCAGTAGCTAGCATAGTCTTGCTATTCATCGCCTTTGCTCTTCATAGTCTTGCGCCCTGCGCTTCACAGTCTTGCCATAGTCATTGTCGCCTTGTCACAGTCAAGCCTCACGTCACTCGTCACGTCACTGTCCACAAGTCACGCTCCTCGCTCCATTAGGCAAGACCCTGTTACTCCGTAACAAAAAAGCTGAGTAAATCATCATGATTTTTTTTTGGTCATCAATCAGTTTAAGACTTACTTGCTGTACCAGAAAGGGCTCCGAGAATGCCAATGTATCGGTTCTATATCCATTTGTCAGAGATAATCAAATAATAGTTTAGAAATTTTCCTTACTGCAAAGTAAATCAAGCTGACAGGGTTACAAGGAGAGCTCTTCTTGCCATAGATAAGTAAATGTATGCCTGATGTAAATGCTCTGCAAGCAGCTGCCTGGCGTACCCAAAAGTATTTTACCTAAAATATATAATGATCAGCTGAGATATAGAAATAAGAAATGCCGGGCCTTACTTCCTTATCCATAGTGGTAACTGAAAAGTCAATGTATTGTCTAAATTAAGAACAGTTGATATGTAGTAAAGCAAGCAGCAGACTGAACGTACTGGTGTCATATATTAAGAGAGTTATGATTGCTGTTTGAATGCTTTGTGATATACCCGAGCTTGAGACGATAAGTGGCACTAGGCTTGGGTCGATGGGCTCAATGTCAGAGCGGATTGAATGCATTGTGTAGGTGCTTGCAGGGGACTACGCTGTCAATGTTCCTTAGCAAAGCTGAGACACGTCAACTCGGGGAATGGCTTGAGATAGCTCAGTGGGCTCAAGGGCTTTAAAGGCGCAGAAAGCGAGCAGAACTTACAACGAAGGCGGTACTGTAAGCGAATTGCGCTGTCGAAATGGAAAAGAAACCCCGAACTGATTCGAAGCTGTAAGGTCTTACAATTTTCATGGATCCTACACAGCCTCATTGACCACCATGTGCTCATGAGCGTCTCGAGGAAGTCATTCGCAGCAATCTGTCAAACACTAAGTGTGAATACAACATAGAGAAAGCGGTATTCCAGAGAACGTGCCAACGACGGGTGAGGACAGGGACATTGCACCGTGGCTCGATGAACCGGTGAGCACTCCTCGAAAATTTGTTTCTGTGCTGTTAACAGAGCGGCTGCGGTTCTCAGCCGCTACTCCCAAAACAGAAACCTCTTATTTTGAACGGGAAACGCTCGGTCATGAACTTTGTATCGGTGAGGCAAGAAAGCACGATATCCCTGCCGCGGGGCTGTGGGAGCGAATCGAACATGCGGCGCGCAAATGTTGCTGCACAGTCGAATCACACGAGTGCTCCAGATGTCATTGTTCTTATTGATTAGCCATGTGAGTGCCACCACATGAGTTCAGCGTCTCTTTGGAGAACACGACGACCATCTTAATGGAAAGATGTTCGTAAACTACACTGAGAACGGCGCCAGGCGTGCGCCTTCCTCGAGCGTGCTTCATCATTGAAGGGAAGTACGAAGTCGCATCTTTTCTATTGGCGCCGTGCCGGTGGAGCCTCGTACCCCTATGATGCGAGAAGAAAAATCTCGAAAAGAAATGTTGCCGGCAGACTACATAGCATTTGAGAAGACATGGTGTGCCGAGAAGATGAAGATGCAAGCTGTGTCTAGAACATATCTGAAACAGGCTCGAACGCAGCCAAGGTGCCATCTGCCTCGCTGCCGAGAGATGGGCACTTTTTTTAGACAATCATTTCTAAGGCGTCTGAGCACTGAGCAGTCTTGAAGATTAAGAACACTAATGATTGTCGGCTTTCCTGCACTGTTGTCGCCCTCGCGCGACTTCTGTGGTCTTCCGTTTCTTGTGCCACATGAGCTGAAGCCAAACGTGTTCACGTAGCACGGTTAAAAGACACAAATGCAACCGGAGACTCAGACAGAAACACTGAGTAGAAATGGCCCGAATACCAAATTTTCCCTTGTCTATCTCTCGCTTCTCTCGCAATTCCGCTTCTTTGCTCTGCGACTGCAGAGTCGCAACAAACCGACCCGGAAAAAACGAGACTGCGGGCTCGAACTTACGAGTCCAGATGATAACAAACCTACGCCCTGGAAACTCGAAGATAAAAAGGTAAACCTACGATCCGACGTTCGCGCTTCGTCGTGCACAGTTTTCTTCATCCTTCAGGGTAGATTCCTGAGCTGGTCATTGTAATCGGGCCGCGATGCTTGCAGTTTCGTTCTACTTGTGCCCTTCCGATAGATACCTGGACATATAACTCATTCATGCGAATGCTCGGTGCACTTGAATACATTTGTCTTCTCGCATGGTTGCCAGATCTTTTCCTCATTGGTATTGAGATATGATATGTGCATTTCCCAGTCGAAACCGTCTATTATGACTAGTCTAGTCAGACCTTTTGCTGCGAGCAGACAAAGTACGGATATGTACGCATGGAGGTACCTGTACAAGAGTTTCGAAGTCGGCTACGATATAGATTACCCCCAGCACTATGCATGGGACCTGGAGGGACTCCTAAGTAGGATACTTGTTGTAGCACGCCGACCTCTGGGCGTTACTTCAGCCAAAAAAAAAGTCAGCGAACTGAGCATCTGAGCGGAACGCAGGATTGCGCAGGGATGTACTCACGAGGGAAAATTGACGGTGAGGGCCGGACAGGCGGGAAAGAGCAGGAGGGTCAAGAAAAGAATCAGAAAGAGGAAAGATGGTGCCGCCCGCTGATCGTGCCGATCGCGACGTCGACGTCGATCGGAGAAGGCACGGAGGATTAGCATGCAGCGATCAGCCAGCGCGCCGATCCACGATCTTCACATCCGTGTCCGCGCCCGCGTTCTGCGCCGCATAGGCGATATCGCCGTCGGACGGGCAGCCGCTGCCGTCTCGCCCTTCTGCTTCTTCCGCGGGCTCTGCCTTCCCGTACCGCGCCTCCCCTTCCCCTTCCCCTTCACCTCGCGTGCGCCCTCCTCCTCGGACTCGATAGAGGCGTTCGACGCCGCCTCCGACTCAGCGTCCGACTCGGCAGCTTTCGTTGCGGCCTTTGCGGTGGGCTTGCGCCCCCGCTTACCGCCCTTCTTCGGCTTTGCATCCTTCTCTTTCTCCTTTTCCTTCTTCCCCGCCTCCTTGCTCGCCTTATCTCCTTCTCCCTTCTTTCCCGCGCCAGCCGCCGCACCAGCGGCAGCTTCGGGCTGCGGCGGCGGTGGGTACGTGTAAAGCTTGTACGGTGGGTCGGGCGCCGCGCCCGGGGTCGTGCCGTCACCGGAAGACTGGCGCGTCGACGCGCGCGTCGCACGCGCGTTCGACTGCGGGAGCGCGCGGGGGTTCGGCGTCTCCTTCTCCTCCTTCTCCTCTTTTTCGGGCTCCTTCGGCTCCTTAAGCTCCTTCGCAGGTGACAACTTCGCCGCGCCCTTCGTACCCGCCTTCGCCTTCCCGTTCGCGCTGCCGCCGGAGGTGCGCATGGCCGACGTTGCGTGCGCGTGCTGAGGAGCTGCATACGCGTACACGGCCGGGTATGCGACGTAGCCCTGCGGCGGGTACGGCGCGCCGCTTCCGTCGCCCGCAGTCGCGCCCTCTGAGCCCGTACCACCTGTATGTGCATTCGGTGCGGCAGGGACGGGCATCGGAAACGGGTAGGGGTACCCGTACTGTGCGTAGTGCGCCTGATACTGCGCGTAGGTCTGCTGCATGAACGCGGGGTCGCCGACGGGGACGAGCACCTGGTGGAACTGCAGCCCAGGTGGTGGGTGTGGCGCGCCACTTCCGCGCCCCTTCAAGGCATTCGGAGACGCGCTAGTTGAAGTCGGCTTCCGTCCTCGGGACCCCTTCGGGCCATGCCCACCAGCGTCGCCAGTCTGCGCGTCCTCGTCCTCATATTCGTCCTCGTCTTCGCCCTCCGCGTCGCCGTCGCCTTCCTCGTCGACTTCTTCGCCCTCCGCGTCGGGATCGACCTCGCCTTCCGCATCTGCGTCCTGGTCGCCTCCGCCGCCGCCCTGTTCGAGTGCCGGGTCGACGGGGAACGCCATCTCGACCGGGACAGTCATAGCCATCTGTCCCGACATCCCCGCGTGCGCGTCCTGCTGCGCATGCGAGTGCGAGTGTGCAGGATACATCGGCCCCGACGGCCCAGCGCCCCCATACGGCCCGCCGAGCGCCGCACTCGGCCCTCCAGCAGCGCCGTAAGCGTACTCGCCCTCGTCGTCCCGCTCGTACTCCGCGCCGCCGAACTCGCTCTCTTCCGTGTACGGCGGCGTCGGCGGCTGCTCGCCCGCGCCCGCGCCCGCGGCCTGCTGCTGGCGCGCGCCCGTGCGCATGTTCGACTTGCGCGGGTACAGCTGCGCGTGCGTCACCGGCCGGCCGCTGCCCCGGAACATGTCCGCCTGCGGCTGCGCAACCGCGTACCCGCGCTGGCCCGCGTACTGCTGCGCGCCGCCCGGGTGCTGCTGTTGGTCGAGGAGGACGCGCTGGCCGTTGTGTGGGTTCGGGTTCGACTTGGTGTACGGGATGGGGTACGACGTCGATGGCATAAGCGCGCCGGAGGGACGCCGCGCGTGGTTGCGGTAGTGCCGCCGCATGTTTGACGAGACGTTGAACGAGCGCCCGCATCCCGGATACGGACATGCGAAGGCTACAAAGACAGAATGTTAGCAAAGTCGTCACAACAGGAGGTCTGACCGAACTCACGCTTCGCACCCGTGTGCGTGTTGAGGTGGATCTTGAGGCTGCTTGGGCGGTTGAACCGTTTTCCGCACTGCGGGCACGGATGGCGCCGCTTCTCCCTCCCATTATCGTCTTCGCCATCGTCCCCGTCTTCGCCATCGTCCATCCCGTCATCGCTTCCGTCCATTCCCGATCCACCGCCAAAGCCACCGGGTCCCATCCCGCCGCCGTTGCCGCTGCCGCCCATGCCACCCATGACCAGGCCGCCTGCGCCGAGCCCGCCAGGATCCATCCCCATCCCCATCGCCGAACCCAGTCCCGGTCCCGGCCCCATGCCTATATCTGGTCCGAACATGTAGTGGTCTTGGCGCCCACCGGCGTGTGCGTGCGCAGCGTCGTAGGGGTGCTTGACAGCGTGGCCGCCACTAGAGTGCGCAGTGTGGTGCGCGTGCGGATGTTGGAAGGTGTGTGGGAAGATGATCTGGTCCGGGTGTGGCTGTTGCTGTTGCTGTTGCTTCTCGTGCTGCCGGCTGGATGACGTCGCCTGGGACAGCGCCGGCGATTGAGGGAGGATAGAACCTGGCTGCGACGGGCTGCCACTCTGGCTGGCTTGCTGGAAGAAGTGTTCTGCAACGACGATAGTAAGTCAAAACGCTCAGGAAAAACGTAGAAGAAAGCGCAAAAGACACATAAGAAAGCGCTCACCTGGGAAGAGGTCCTTGAGGCCCGGAAGGGTGGACGCGGCTTCCATCGCCAGCGTCGACTCCAGTTTTGCAGCGTTACGGATGGAGATGGTCGTGGTTCGAGTTCAAGTTGTGCTGACGGTGTGGAATGGAAAGAGAGGGCGCAGCGGCGGACTCATAAAGCGAGAGAAAAGCCGGCCGAAGCCGACAATCAACGCCAAGGATCGCCACCCGCAAATCTCGTTTTGTACGCTAAAACTCTCAGAGAAATATATGTAGAAAAATACCCGGCTACCGCCATTTTTTAATTGCCGTATTCGAGGTATACGTTAGAAAACCCGTGCTGAACCCTTCCACACACTCAGCGTTATACTGTCATCTACGTTTTTCGAATTTTCTCGTCGTCATCTTTCCTCTTTTGTTCTTCTGCTTCACAAGAACTAGAAGAACAACGCGCCGAAGACATGCCGCCGATCTCCGACAATCTTTTCATGAACCATCTTCCGAGATAAATTCGCAAGTCCATGTCGTTCCTCGTCCTTTTTCAGATAATAATTACAGTCGACAGGGACGATCTCGAGCGACCGCATGCATCGATTCGCACAGCGAGGTCGCTTGACACGAACATGCGTTAGCAGAGTGCAGGTCACAGCGGTGAGCGCATCAAGCTCAAGAAGCACCGCAAAAGCCCAAATCATGTTGATCCTCTAAAGATCTTCGCCGATACTTTCGGATCGTCGTCGTCTTCTCACTCGAAAAGAATTCCAGATGCAACGAAAACCGTGTATGCTCGCTTTACAGCACGACCCGTGAGCTCTCTATTGCACTTGGAGGCAAGTAACTGCCATTTTAGCACACCCCGCGAGGTCCGACTATGATGTTTGAAACTTCTTTATCAAATAACATCCGAAGGCGGACACGGGCTTTCGTTCAGACGTGAAACCAGTCTTGTTATTCGTGCCAGTTCAAATGCGGAAGCCTCGTAGATCGATGCCGTGGTGCAAGTCCGTCTTCATTTGCTACGATGTGTCTAAGGGCCCCGGTAGTCCAAATATAGGTTTGGTCCTTTTTTTCAAATTCCGACTTAATTGGCATGTTTTTGACACATTTTGTCCGTATAGAGAGCCCGCTCCCGAATAATATTATATTGACTACTGGAAGCATCCCAAATGACAATGCGCACACCGAGTTTAGAGCATCAAAATCTATATCCGATCATATTCCCATACTAGCGTCAGCTCGATAAATTGTAGCAATGGGATACATTGAGGTTGGGTCGTTGATCCGCTGAGGAGATGGCAGCCACTAGATATCAAGAGCTGCATGAAGGAAGCAGAGGAGAAACTCATGATTACAATCGAGAAAAGAGGCGAGGTCCAGCGAATGGGGCGGCATAAGAGCGTCAAATACATATTCAGAGGAGGAGCGCGCGAGATCATTATAGGTGATTGAATATTGGACATGTGATGAAGTAGAGTAAATATAAGGAAAGATCGTGGAGATCTAGAAGAAGTCATGCAAGTCAGGAAACTGGGCTTTGTGGGTGAAATTAATTCCTATGTAGTCACATAAAATAGTTTCTCGCTGCGCAGAAATTTCCAGAGCACGAGATGATTATGCACTGTTCGAGCGAGTAATGCTTTAGAAAGACGAGCGGGACCTGGATAGCAGCTCTGTCAAACTAATATCTCCGGGCCACCGGTGACTCAAATGAAATCCATCGTCAGGAATCTGCGAGCGTGCGGAATTGAACACGTCCAAAATGACTTGTCCAGCTCGGCGGATCTGCCTCTTCGCAACCACCTTGCTCAATGCAGACTCTATCGCTTTTCCGACTGGCTGGAATAAGTAGTTGTCGAGGGTGCGCCCTGCGCCGACGTTATTGGAGACTGTCTGGGTCAAGGAGATGCACGAGACGATCGAGCAATGTGTGTAATCACTACGTGTGTCATCAGTGAGAACATAGCTAGCGTCGTCTTCGTCTATGCATCTTGGTAAGGCCACGCTGTTTAGAGAAACGACTTGGTTCATTCTTGTAGCACAGAGACGAGGGAGAGTTAAAAATGTACGAGAAGGAGTTGCGAAAGATACAGGGAACGGTGGTATTTGAAGGTGGGAGAGCCATACACAAGGCACTGCTCAGCGTGATATTGGGTACGTGCAAGAACTTTAACTTTGGAAGTACAAGCATGAACTGCTTTTGGACTCGTTGTTGCAAGCGTTGTGTATCAATTCTTGTGATGGAAGGCGAAGAAGCGGCTGCTTTACCATGACTGCAGGATAGATCTATAGATCCTTCAATTGGAGGGTATCGCGTGATGCCGGAAATCAGGAAGGATAATCAGCTCCAGACACTACCATTATGCAGCAGGCAAGCAACAGGCGAAGACGGAGATTGTGTTTCTTGCGCAATTTCTCGTTGTCGACATTAAGACTCGAGGAAACTGGAGGAGCGTTAGACCTTCCGCCGACACGACAAGTCACAGCCTAAACTCAAATGATTCAGCTTCCTTCCAGCATGTCAGCAAAGACAATAGACGGCGTCCTTGTGAGCAGGCCATATGTATCCCGAGATCACCGTCTTTTGTACACTTCTTCGGACTATTCCTGCACTAGGCCCGAATTCAAAAGTAAAATAAGTAGAGCCGTACAAGTATGTCAAGTCGAGATACCTTGTATTCCTGTATGAAAGTGAAGAAAAAGGTGAATAGCCATCCGCGCAGTATGCAATCAGACTCGCTCAGATAGTATTCAAGTCGGTTCGATGTGAATCCCGTTCATTTAGTGTGCCAGAATCAATCCTAACCGAAGACACCAAGAAGATAAAGGAGAAGTCAGCGCGTCTTCGCCTGAGTACAGAGATGCGGCAATGACATTTTAGTGTCGACATCAACGTACACGTATGTGCAGGAGTGACGGAGTGCAGGTTCTGTTGAAATACGAGGGGCGAGGTCGTCAGCAGTCGCGCACAGTGGAGTCCGTTTGTCACAGTCGGCCTATAGGCTAGTCGCTTACTAATCTACCCGATTTGTCCGTTACCCCGAAACAGTTTTTGAGGGTTCGCAGAAATTCCAACAGGTTCAGCGTCTATGTATGTACGGCAGCCGCTGCTACATCCAGCAATTACTCCAGTACGCAATCCAAGTCCCTTACAGGTTTCATCACTCGCCTTCTCTGTCCGCTTCGAGAACACTCCGGAAACCACAGTTGAATAATGCAATAAATCAGTACAGAGTGACTGCGGTAGAATATTAAAGCCAAGTCAAAATTACGCAGGGACGCGCCCGCGAAGTTACTGGCATCTTTTATCGAAATCTTCCTGTACTACTTACTGGAAGCGTATATTCGCTTAATGCATCGAAGGTCTGACTTTCTACTTCTTTTGTCTCTATTTCCCACAAACTGAAGCAACACCATATGTTGCTAGGTCTGTATATTATGTACTATTGCTCGCGACGAAGTACGTTTCATGCCTGCCTGTGCGACCGGTTGTATCTGGCTTTGCCTGACCTTTTAATAGAAATTCTTGGCTATGCATCGGGCGCGACTGGTCGCGAACGCTTCCATTTGCGGCACATCCCTTCTCGACAAAGATGCCCGTGATTCATCTTACAGCTTAAATCATAAGCCAGGTCGACTAGATGTCTTATATGTAAGGGACACAGGACTCTTCAACCTCATCATGTTCTCACCTCGCTCGGCCTTTGCTTTGACGGCTCTGTTGACTTCCGTTGCGCTTTGTCTAGCCTCTCACACCACGAAACGCAGCATTGCCAGTGCCTTATTATCGGACTTCGAGCTGTATACCAGATATTCCTTCGGTGCATACTTACCGGTCTGCTCGACGCCTCTTGGCAACACACTCATTGACCAGGCAAGTGAGTCAACTACCTGAGTTCTGGTCACATACTCAGATCATGTTTTCCGGTACACATCAGTTCAACAACGAAACCACGGATACACAAGGATTTATCACGAGAGATGACACGAGACACGAGATTGTTGTGACGTTTCGCGGCAGCTCGTCGATCCCTGACCTTATTAGAGGTATGCTGCTCTACATACTCGACTCACGCACATAACTATTTAGCTCATTAATCGCACAAATCAGACAATGACTGGACGCTCATTCCGTACATGTCCCCTGGCGTCGCTGTCTCTCAGGAAGAAAACGTGACAGCACACCGTGGCTTCATAAATGCCTATAACAGTGTCGCGCCAACGATCATATCGACCGTCCGCGCCCAGCTCACAGCCTACCCTTCGTATACCCTTATTTCTACAGGGCACTCGCTAGGCGCCGCCCTCGCCTCCCTCGGCGGCGTCTCGCTTGTGTCAAATTTCCCCGGTACATCTCTGAAAGTATACACGTTTGGCCAGCCGCGGACTGGGAATCAGGGGTATGCGACGCTTGCCGAAAACCGTGTCGGGGCAGACAACATTTACAGAGGTTTGTTGTTTCTCTAGTAATCGTCGATGGAGATCATTCTGACGGGTTCTTCTATCAAGTCGTTCATACGTATGGTACGTGAAGTCATATGGGAAATACTCTGAGAAGTAATGACATTCAACATCCTAGACGGAGTTCCGACGCTTGTTCCGGAGGCTCTCGGATTCAGGCATCAGTACGTCCTTTCTCTCTAATCATTTGCGGGCTCACTCATTAACTTCGCTTATGCTATGCTCTGGAAACAGCTTGACCGAATATTGGAATCTGCAAGACCCATGTTGGCATATTCATTTTCGCTAGCATTTGTTATTTGACTCAGTTCCCTGCATTTTAGCCAGCGCCGATAATGTAAAAGTCTGTGACGGCGAGGAGGACCCGACGTGCTCCGACTCAATCCCTACTACAGCGATCAATGCGGCCCACCTTCAGTACTTCGGATACAGTGAGCTCACTTCTTTTACCCAACTTTTCTCCGCAAGAATCCGATGCGCTTATACGAATATGCCTCCAGCTTTGTTTGTTACATCGGCGTGTTGAATGCATTTCTTGCTCGAGCCGCTCCCTCAACGAGGATCCGGAGGATGTTTCTTGACCGATCTTCGCCAAGTACTTGATTAATTTGCTATCGTTTCAAGTAGTTAGTTACAAGCTAATTGTCCTAAATGATTAAAAATAGTTCTCACGAATATCGATCAATCACCAAGCCAGCGTATGCTCGCATATGATGTTGTCTCAACTATATATGATCCAAGACTAACATAGAGACTTAACCTACCCATAGTATACAGTGAATTCATACTGCATACCGATGAGTGAGGATGTAGGTGTAATGTAAGTGATGCCGCAGAAAGAGACTACAAGGTACACGAAGAAAGACACGGAGTGCAGGTAGGAGGAAAACGGAAGCATGGGCCTCGCTCGCCTTTTCAGTGGTACGCGCTGAATAATTGAAAAAGGTGAAAAGTAAAACAAAAGAAAAACAAAATAAGATAGAAGTGCTCAGAAAAGACTCAAAATAAAATAAAAAAGAAGTCAAACTAAGGAAGGAAAGACAAAATGTGTCGATCCCATTTCAATATGACGATTGTCGATCCCGCCGATCGAACCTCAAGAAGGACCTAGTCAATCACAGATTTACACTGTGGTCACGGCAGCGGCGGCAGCAGCGGACGCCCTCGTCGACCTGCCGTGCGTGGGCGGTGCGCCTTTCTGCCTCTTCCGCGGGCTCGGCTTTCCCGCTTTCTTCGACGCACGCCGCTTCTTCGCATCCAAGTAGTCGACGTCGTCGTCGTCATCGTCGTCCTCTTCTGCCTCGGCGTCGTCCTCGGACTCCGGCGAGGGCAGGGACGCCGGCTCTGACTCTACGAGCGAGGCCGCTTTCGAGGACAACACACGCGTGCGTTTTCCGCTCTTCTTCATCTCCGGCTCCTCTTTCTTCTTTTCCACACCCTCGCCTTCCATTTTCGCGGCACCGCCCTCTCGGGCTATAGATTGGGACTGAGACGGAGGCGGGTACGTATACATTGGGTACGGGGGGTCGGGCACCGCGCTCGGTGTCGCGCCCTCAACAGACGGCCTCCGCGCAGACGCGCGTGCATTCGACTGCGGTAGGGCGCGGGGGTTCGGCTTCTCATTCTCCTCCTTCTCGGGTTCTTTCGCAGACGGCTTCGCAGCGCCCTTCACCCCCGCCTTCGCCTTCACACTCGCACTGACGCCCGATGTGCGCATGGCCGACGTGGCATGGCCTTGTTGCGGTGCCGCGTAGGCGTACATCGCCGGGTACGCGACGTAACCCGGCGGGTACTGCGTGCCGCCCGGGCTTCCGTTCGAAGCTGCCCCATTTCCGTTCAAGCTTCCGTTGACAGGGGCCTGCACCGGGAACGGATACGGATACCCATACTGCGCATAGTGTGCCTGGTACTGTGCGTACTGCGCGGGATCGCCCATGGGTACGAGGATCTGGCGGAATTGCAGGCCGGCGGGAGCCTGCGGAGTGCCTTTGCCTCTTCCTTTGGCCTTTACGGGACTCGATGGCGAGTTAGCGGAGACAGGCCTGCACCAGCGCAGGCCCTTCGGGCCGTGTCCACCCGAGCCGATATCAGTGACGCCGAGCGGGGCGCCTGCTCCATTCCCGAGCTCCTCGCCTTCCATCTCACCCTCAGCGTCGTCGTCGCCCTCCCCATCCACGGCCTCGCCTTCCGCATCTGCATCGGGATCGACTTCGCCCTCAGCGTCTGCGTCTTGGTCTCCGCCGAAATTAGGGTCGAGCGTCGGGTCGACGGGGAAGGCCATCTCGACTGGGACAGCCATCGTCATCGGCACCTGCATTCCCGCATGCATGCCAGATTGCTGTTGCTGGTGTGCGTTCGCGGCGTACAGCGGCCCAGGCGGAACCGCGCCAAACCCGCCGTACGTTCCGCTGAACGGCCCCGGTGCACCCTCGTAGCCACCTCCGCCGTCGCCGTCATAGCCACCGCCGTACGGGTACTCGCCCTCGTTGCCTCGCTCGTGCCCCGCACCGCCGAACTCGCTCTCCTCCGTGTATGGCGGGGTCGGCGGGTGCTCGCCCACGCCCGAACTGGCGCTCTGGCGGTGCGAGCCGGTGCGCGTCCGCATATCCGACTTGCGGGGGTACAACTGCGCGTGCGTCGGACCGCCTCCGTTGTACATCTGTGGCTGTCCATAGCCGTTCGGATTGTCGCTCAGATGCTGTCCGTTCGCAGGCTGTTGCTGCTGCTGCTGCCTGTAAGACTGTGCGGGCCGACCGCGAGTCGACTTGGTATATGGGATAGGGTAAGAGGACGATGGGAGAGGCGCCGGCGCTGAGCGGCGCGCGTGATTGCGGTAGTGCCGACGCATATTTGATGAGACGTTGAATGAACGGCCACAACCCGGATGCGGGCATGCGAAGGCTGTGATGAGAATTTGGTTAGCAAAAAATGATGTAGGAAAAAGAGTATAGCTGCGAAGCGAGAGGTGAATTGTGATTGGGATCAAAGAATCGAAACGAGTCCCCGAGAATCACCGGTAAGCAAAATAGATAGGTGGGACACGAAAGACGCTCCGAGAAAATCGCAGCAAACTTTCGGAAGCAATGAACTTGAAAACTCACGCTTCGCGCCCGTGTGCGTGTTGAGGTGGATCTTGAGGCTGCTTGGGCGGTTGAACCGTTTTCCGCACTGCGAACACGAATGACGACGCTTCTCTGTACCAAAATCGTCTTCCGCTTCGTCCCCGTCCCCGTCCTCGCCGTCGTCCATCCCGTCATCATCCCCAACCGTTCTCGCTCCACCACCAAAGCCACTAGGACCTACCCCGCCTCCACCCATACTCATTCCACCTGGCCCCATGCCCATATCTGGTGCGAACATGTATCCCTCCTGCTGCCCGCCGTCGTACGAGGACTTCATAGTGTGGCTGCCCGCATTGTAGTCCGGGTGCTGGTAGGTGTGTGGGAAGATCATCTGGTCCGGGTGCGGCTGTTGCTGGTTGAAGTGCTGCATCTCGTGCTGTCGACTGGACGACGTCGCCTGAGACAAAGCCGGTGATTGCGGGAGGACGGAGCCCAGCTGCGACGGACTGCCCGTCTGATTTACTTGTTGAAAGAAGTGTTCTGGATGATGTCGCCGACGATAGTGAGCTCAACGTGTTCGAGGAAAAAGGAGGAAAAAGTGCGCACCTGGGAAGAGGTCCTTGAGGCCCGGGAGGGTGGACGCAGCTTCCATCTCCAGCGTCGACTCCAGCTTTGCGTCTGTGTTTCGTGTCGACAAGGATGTTTGCGTCGGTGTTGACGCAGACCGAGATGGTCGTGGTTCGGGTTCAAGTTGTGCTGGTGGTGTGGAATGGAAAGAGAGGCGTAAGGCGGAAGAGAAGCCGGCGCAGGCCGACAATCACGCAACAATCAGGAACGGATCGTCGCCGCAGATCTCGTTTGACGTGCTGGAGATCTGGGGGAAAAAAACTTCGGCAATCAATTTCTGGACGTTTGTGCATGCCATATTCGAGGTATACGCTTACGGCCCGAGATGTTTATTTCGGCAATCAATTTCGGCTATCAGTTTCCGCGCAGTCCGCTTGCGGCTCGCCCAGACTCCTGCACGTACTCAACACGTCGGCTTCATTACATTTATTCATTGCTCTTGTCGTCATCTCTCATCTTCTGTTCTTCTGCTTCACAGACTAACGAGAAGAAGAACATGTGCGACTCGCTGAAGTCATGGAACCGATCACTCCGACAACCTATTCATGAAGAACTTCACACGCCAGGTCTTCTGGACATGACATCGTGTGTGCCAAGTAGCAAGACAATTACAGTCGGCAGGAGTTATAGACGATACTGAGACGATCATCGATTCACGCTCAAGTCGCGAGGTCGTTGCCATCGACATGCAGCAGTTAACAGGTGAGCTCACTGCACAGCACAACGTCTAAATACGCTGATCTCCAACGATCTTCATCGATGCTTTCAGATCGCCGTCATCTTCTCCGAAAATACTTATTATGGCGTTCATTGAAGGTAACTCTTTGCCAATTGCAGATGCCAGTTCTGCGTGATGTGAGGGAGGCGGTCAAGTACTAAGGATCCAGGACCCGTGCGAGCATCGGAGCTAGCAGCACGAAATCGACCAAGGCTTTACCCTTCCCGTGTAAATAATTGTTTATCGATCGTCCGCAGGATCTGGTGTCAGAATTTAGTGCTTAGCAAGCGGTTGGAAGGGAACGAGCTTCAGGGCCGAACTTGTCAGTGTTAAGATTGCTTAATGATGTCCACGACAAAGTCGACGCTCGCCCTTACATAACATTTATCTTTCTATCTTTCTATAGGTACGGTATATGTGCCACTGATGGAAGTCCACTGACTTCTCAGTGCACTAAAAGACTGCTTGCTTTTCCTCCGCGAAAAGTGCAAGGCCGTAGAACGGCAACCTCGAAAAGCGACGCGCAACCAGAATTCGGTGATTATACGGTAATGGTCGGTGTGTATCACAGTTTCCGTTTCCTCCAAAACCGAAAGGCTGAAAGCATTTGTTTCCTTTTGAGCGTAAGCAGAAACCGGAAAAATGTATTGCTCTCAGCAGTACTTGTTGCTGGTGCCTTTCACACCTATACAGTAGTTGGCAATTTGATAAAGAAAGCGAATATTAAGGAGTATGCTCAACTCGAACGAATTCGGACTCGGTTTAGCAAAGAAGCATCTTAACTTTGGTTTGAGCTTACGTCCATAATTGCATAGTGTCATCCGCAATGCTGCTGATTATCAGATTAAGCGCACTTTGCTTACTGGGATAATTGCGAGAGCCGAGGCTAAGCACATTTCTGTTCGTTTGCTGCGGCACTTGCCTGTGTAATTTTGCATATAATTTTCTATATCAGATGCGCTGCATTCATTCTTCCTTGCATCGATCTCTCTAACGACAAACAAAGGTGAGAACTGGACAAACATTTGCAGCCATTTGACAACAACAAATGACTTATATTCCTTTCTGTCCAGCAATCCTTTTCCAGCTTCGACATGCCGCACATAATGAAAGAGCTAGACGCCCTGATTCGTCTCAAACAAGAGATTGAAACACTCGAGAACGAAGAAAGAGAAAAAAAGAGAGAAGTTGCTGAGGCTAAAAAAGTGATGGATGAAAAGACGGCTGAATGGACGGAAACACAGGCCAAGCTGGCGGAGTTGCGAGAACTTCACTCAAAAGGTGTTGGAACCCTTATGCCTTAATAGACTCGCTGTTATGTACCAAATTATGCGAACGGCAGAGGGAGAAATAAGGGATACACATAAGCTCCATATTCTTATTTATGTATGTTTCAGCTCGGGAATATCCGCACAGCTTGAAATCTCAGCCGTACCCATGGCACATAGACGCTGAACCTGCACTCCGTCACTCTGTACATACGCGTGCATTGACGTCGACACTAAAATGTCCTCGCCGCATCTCTGTACTCAGGCGAACATGCGCTGACTTCTCCTTTATCTTCTTGGTGTCTTCGGTTAGGACTAATTCTAGCGCACTAAATGAAAGGAATTCACATTGATCCGACTTGGATACTACCTGAGCGATTCTAACGACATACTACGCGGATGGCTATTCACCTTTTTCTTCACTTTAATACAGGAATACAAGGTATCTGGACTTGACATACTTCTACGGCTCTGCTTATTTTACTGATGACTAGGTCCTGGGTGAGATGCGACGAGAGACTCAAGGCGAAACTCGTTGTACAGTCGAGATTTCGTACAAAGAGAAGGTGCTAGTCGGCATGAATCGGCTTAGCGAACAAATCCCAACCTTCAGATACGGAGAATGGAAAATAATGAGAGAAATTGCAGAGGCTGAGTGCGTGTTTCAGGAAAAGAGACTTAGAGGGAAGACAGTATTTGCCAAGCTGAAGGAGTTGCGAGAGCTTCACTCAAAGGGTATTAGCGCCCAAATGCAATGACAAACATTTTATTGAAAAGCATGTCGACGAGGTTCATCTAAAGATATATTTTCAGAAGTGTCTGTAGGTCAGAGTAGCGTAGAGGACATGTTAGAGATCCTCATGGGATTTCTAAGCTCATAAAGTTGTGACTTTTATCTAGTTTCGCGTCAAGCCCGGAGCTGTACTGGCGTCGAGATGAAGCAGAACTCCGTACTGCTACTTTTCAGGAATTGGGAATATGAGTCATATGGGAAGTACTAGGTATATTAGTAACTGACGCCGACAAGCTTTATGATATTCGGGAAATAAGGCCGCCGGTAAAATTTCTGAGCTACAACTTAGATTGTGCCTGTCTCGTAAGATTTCAAGGATCGGGGTTTGTGCGAGATTAAAACGCGTAGATATGTTACATATGTATTCCGGTACGAGGATGAGGCCAAGGAGCAAAGAATAAAATAAAATAAAATAGTTTTGTGAATGTTGGCAATGACATGGAATGGATTACGCGCTGCTATAAATAAAGTAATTGAATGCCGAGTCAAGCGGCAAGCAGTGGTGCAGTTGTGGGGCAGCAAAGAGTCTGCCGTGCCGACGCGTGGTCTTTGGCAAAGACCACGCATCGGCACGGCAGAAGCAGAATATTTGCTTCCTAAAGAAGAGATAGCACAGCTCGGCCCCAGGCTCCGAAACCGTGACTTTCTAGTAGACCAATGACGGCGTGTCTTCCGTAGGCTGACATAGTTCATTCCTGCCGAGTCCAGTCTTATCGAACCCCCTACTTAAACGCAGCCATGGAGCACACACCTGGTCACTGCAGCCCCTTCTTATCTTCCGCCGTTCACGAGCGATGTCTAACGAAAAGGCGGCAATATCAACGACGACGACCCTTCAAAATTCTGTCAAGAACACTGGTATCCCGGAGGCAGAAGTGCCTGTTGACATCTCGTTAAAGGAGAAGCAAGGTGCGGGTGAGCCAGGCGACCCGGAATCGGGTCGCGACAGCGAGGACGACACGCGAAGAAACACGTTAGACGTGTCTGCACGCCCGAAAGAAGGCGAAAGGACGAGCCCGAAGGACCTGGAGGCGGGACTCGGCGGAGCCGCGGAGAAGGATGGGCATATTATCGTGGACTGGGACGGGCCAGATGATCCAGGGAATCCTCGAAAGTGAGTCTCCCATGTCTTTCCCTTTCTTCGGATGCCTGACCTATGCTCTCCGCCATATGTAGTTGGCCTTACAAAAAGAAATGGATCGTTACGTTGATAGTCTCCTCCTTTACATTTATTTCCCCTGTTTCGTCGTCGATGATTGCTCCCGCTTCCGACCAGCTCGCCGCGCAATTTGGTATTACAAGCACGGTGGTCATTGCAATGGTCACATCCGTTTTCGTACTAGCATACGGTATGTGCATTATTATTGAAAATGAATGAGAATAAGTCTCATAGGAATTGTTTAGCGGTCGGGCCTCTCTTTCTTGGGCCCCTTTCTGAGATCTTTGGACGCTCAAAAGTTTTGCAAATAACAAATCTCTGGTACCTAGGTTTGTTTTTATTAACTTTTTTTTTTGCCTAAACTCTCGCTCTTTGTTAATGACCGTGAATTATCAGCTTGGAATCTCGCTTGTGGAGCTTCACAAAATACGGGCCAGTTTATCGCATTTCGTTTTCTTGCGGGCCTAGGTGGCAGCGCGCCTCTCGCCGTACGTATCACGTAGAAAATCGTCACTGTAGCCGGATTTGAACGTTATTGCTATACTCACACAGATTGGAGGTGCAGTACTCGGCGACTGCTGGCGTCCTGAAGAGCGTGGACGTGCAATTGCGCTCTACTCACTCGCTCCTCTCCTTGGGCCCGTCATCGGCCCGCTCTGCGGCGCTTGGGTTGCGGAAAAATCGACGTGGCGCTGGGTAGTAAGTTCCAGTCCGTTTGCTTAATCTATGACGTATTTACTCAAATCTCTTTCGTCTCAATAAGTTCTGGTCAACTTCTATCGCGGATGCCTGTGTCCAGGTCCTCGGGTTGTTCTTCCTTAAAGAAAGTACGCACTAGTTTATCTCTTTTATCTATTTAGTGTGTCTTTGTTATCGTCTGACTAACCTGGTCTTCTATTAGCATTCGCTCCGATTCTTCTCGAGCGTAAAGCAGCAAAGATAAGAAAGCAGCTCGGAATAGAGAAGGGGGACTATGGGCGTGTAAGCACGCCGTTCGAGGGTACGGATCGGAAGTACGTTTCTAATATTACTTGTTCTTATTTGTTCAAGTTTCCTTCCCCCCGAATCAATGCATCGATGTGATATTGACATATACCACTTCTATTTTAGCCCGAGACACATCTTCTTCAAGGCGATTGTGCGTCCGTTTGCGCTCTTCGCGCAAGAGCCGATCATCCAGCTCCTGGGTGTCTATATGGCATTCGTGTGCGTGTTCCATTCGTGCATTTATATCCGACTTCCTTTAGACTGACGCTGGCTCTCTTTTGTACACTTCAGCTATGGCCTTATCTATCTCATACTAACGACCATCCCTTCAATATACGAGGGCATCTACGGCGAACACGTTGGCATCGCGGGCCTTAATTATCTCGCCCTCGGCATCGGGCTTACGGGTGCGAGTCAGATCAACGCGCGCATGCTCGACCGCATATACAAGTATCTTAAGGATAAGAATGGCGGCGCGGTGCGGCCAGAATACCGATTGCGTGAGTAGCTTCTTCCTTCCAACCGCTGAAGTGAAAGCAGCCGTGAGAAATCGATCGCTAACGAGGACATGTATGTGGATTGGGTGTGTAGCTTCGATGGTACCGGGTACGATTGCTCTTCCCATCGGGCTCCTCATCACTGGCTGGGCAGCGGAGAAGCATGTACACTGGATCGTGCCCGATATCGTGCGCATTTTTTGTTTCTTCGACAGATTGAAGCACGACTAATGCTGATATTTATCGGACAGGGCCTCGTGCTGATTGGCGCAGGTATGATCCTCAACTTCCAGTCGATCCAGACATATGTCATCGACGCGTTTACTTTGCACGCTGCATCTGGTGCGTCTTTATTTCGTGCATATTAGTCCTACGCATCGGATCTGATTTTTCTTTTTCGCTTTCTGGAATCTTCAATCAAAATAGCTCTCGCCGCGGTCTCCTTCCTGCGTTCGCTCGCGGGCTTTGGCTTCCCGCTCTTCGCGCCCGCCATGTACTCCGCTCTCGGCTTCGGTAAGGGCGATACTATCCTAGCGGCGGTCGCGATCGCCGTCGGCTGTCCCGCGTAAGGGCATTTTTTAAGACTGTCGCGACGTCTGTGTGCTCATCACCACTTGTCTTTCTTTCATACAGACCATGGCTTTTCTGGCATTATGGCGAACGAATCCGCGCAAAGAGTCGGTATGCTGCGAGCCCATGAAACGCAAGCTGTTCGGATTCCTCTTTTCATTAGACATCTACACTCAATTTCATGACCAATGCATCCGACCCAATCGCACTTTTTTTTCTGCTTTTTTTCTCGAAACCTCGTTGCTTTCGATTACGCTGCTTTTCGTCTCCATCACGGATTTTCATGTCTTCGGTTTCTCCGAAAGAGCCACAAT
Source organism: Phellopilus nigrolimitatus (assembly GCA_021029095.1). NCBI lineage: Eukaryota > Fungi > Basidiomycota > Agaricomycetes > Hymenochaetales > Hymenochaetaceae > Phellopilus > Phellopilus nigrolimitatus. Next base: position 36,310 of record JAJOHG010000069.1, read on the forward strand.
TTGCATTTAGCAGGATCCATGCATTGCACACACTCGTCTTGGATATTTCTTCGCACTACGACGTTGCGCCCTACGTTTCTCGCTTACGGACATGTGTAGCTTTAGTTTGCAATCATTGCATGTATAGTTGAACCTTTGAGGAGCATAGCTCTAGGAATACTTCAAGCTATCCAGCCGGCTGAGCCCTGTATGGATGCTTACAAACCGACGTTATCGGTAGTCACAAATGATCTACGCGGTAATGCTTTTTATGTAAGCGTTCACGGCACGATCCTTTTGATGAGACAGACTACGCATCAAGCTTTGCCTTTGACTATTTCAATTTATTTCCTGGCCGGCGTCGTCTACGAGAAATATACTAATATACATGTATCACCCTGAAGATTGCGATTCCGACCCAGACGAGTCAGAGCTCTCGACTTCCATAAATTTATTAAGTGCCTCGCAGGCATCTTTGGCGGTCGGCCTCTTCGCGGGGTCGATCTCTAAGCACGACTTCGCGAAGTCAAGCTGCTCTTCAGAGAGTCGACCGTCTAGCATGCGAATATAAGCGGACGGTGCACTTTCATTCACTCCGTATCCTTCAATGACCTGGCCAGCATTATTAAATCGAAAGAAGTCGAATTTTAGTGAGTACAAATATAACGGAACTTACCTGGAGAAAAAGTAGACCGAAGGCCCATATATCGCTAGCAGGGATCGCGTTGTGGAATGAGCTCTCTTCCATCTCTTCAAGTGCTTTTTCGTGCTCTTCGGAAGGTAAGTCCGCGCGCTCATAATCAATACTGCATTCGGGTGTGCAGAATGACTGGCGGCTTGCCATGTTTGGTCGTGCTGGGCCGTAGGCAGAGCCGTCGGGACATTGAATTTCCGCTGCTGCGAAGTCGGAGATGCATGCGACGTGTTCCCCGTCTGCTGATCGTTTTATATTAATTGCGCACTGCTAAGATTCTTATTTTTTGTCACAGCGCAAAGGCGAAGGTGAGACCGAGAGAGCTTACCCCATTGATGTTTCTGTGTACTATCGAGTGTCCGTGAACTGATAAAAACACATAAATCGACGCTTTTCGCAATGAACTGTGAACACATTTCGTTAGTAATGGCGAAGGGCATGATAATTTGTAACACAACCCTCTCGTCTGGAAAGTGGGTGTGAGAGAAACAATCCATGATACCGTAAGCTTGTTCGTGGAATGGGAAATTTGCAATGCTAATATCTTCCATTCTAAACTCGTGGAGACCATATCCGGACAAGACACTCCTTAGACGAATGGAGTACTCGGGGATATGGGAAGCCATAGCAGCAAGAAAATGAAGCAGAAACAGACCTAAAGAAGAATTTCGGAATTACCTTCAGCACGATCCAGTTTATAACATAGGCCTTCTGCACAATACCCTGGATCTAGAGGTGGCAAGACGTAAGGAAACAAGACCGATTTGCACGCGACGAGTTTCTAGTTGTTTCGAAGAGAGGAAGCCAAGCATCTACAATACGCAACCGTATAGAATTTCGGTGGCTCTGTGTTTATCATCCTTTATCACAATTGCTGAAGAAGAGATGAGAAAGGTCGAACTACCTCGAGGCTCATGCTGGAATTAGAGGAGCCACCTGCCGGGTCCGTACTTAACATAACAAGCTGACAACAACAAGCAGCCACTTTAAAAGACGTCGACGTTCATACGCAATCGCCGCCGCCGACACCACAGGTTTCTGATGGCACAATTGAAGTTGACTTTGGTTGATGATCGGACAACGAGGAAACTGAGTTGCAGCGATGAACAACACGCTGCGCTGATGGTGAGTTTATTCTGACTCACCACTCAATTCAACCCACAACAGCTTTGTTGAAACTGTGGTTTTTGCATTATGGCCACTGAAAGTCAAATATACTCGAGACGTGTAGAATAGAACATCTGCGGGGCAAGAATGGTTTCAGAAAAGATCGTCATCGCGGGAAATGTTTGAAGTTCAGCAGATGCCGGCATTTGCCGTGGATAAAAATCGCGTCGAAGAATCAACTTCTCAAGATAGCACGTGTCCTCCTCGCATGCACTCACCACAGTTGTCTAACTTGTTTCTGTGATATTCATCTTAGCCGTATTTTCTCGTCTGTCATTATTAAAAACGCCCTCGAAGATGCCACTTTGAGTTAACGAGGCCTTAACTGACTACAAGATGCGGTCTCTGATCCACCTTTTGGTCTATGAGTTCTTGAAGGATCCCCTCTCAGACATAATCGTCGTCCTCTATGCTTGATGAGGTCTTAAACGACTTATATTTCCAGAGCGCTCGCACTGCCGCAGTCACTATCGAAGTAAACAGGCATTAACGGGCCCGATGCTCTAGCACCAATACTTTCCAAGGATAAGACCGAGTCCGTAACGTGGAATTTTCTAAATATTTATATAGTATTAATAAATCTATGCCCAATCCCTCCGACTACATGGCACTTAACGAGAAAAAACAAAATCGAGAATTTGGAGATCCAAGTCAAATTCTTAGACGAGCATGAAAAGTCCTTCGTAAGATCAATCGTACAGCCCATTCCCCATATCCCAGAATAGTTTCCCTACCACCCTCCCAGAGCACACGGAAGACGGAAGGTAGCCTGGCCAGACGTACTAACCCTATCTGGCCGCCAATCGAGTAACTAATACTCGAAGCGTCGCACGCGCATAGGCATGGCGTATCCTTCCTCACCAGAAACCTTTGGGCGGGGAAGGATCGTGTTGATTTTCTCCACCTTCGTCTCCAGCCCGTCGCGCATAGCGAAAACGTAGTTGCGAACGAGGACGGACAGAACAGACTGAAAAAAAAAAGATATAATACAATGTCAGTGAAAGACTGGAGTTCTGCTTGATTGGCAGCCCGACGAGACCTTGAACTCAGCAATTGCGAAGGCACGACCCAGACACGTCCTCGGACCATCAATGAATGTCAGCAAATGATGGTACCCTTGTAACTCCATTGCCTTTGTCGTTAAACTTGCATCACCATCGAGCCAGCGTTCGGGTTTGAAATCCTTTGCATCAGGCCCCCAAATAGCCTTGGAGCAGTTAACCCCTCGTATAGGAACCAAGACGCCTGCGCCCCGGGAAATGGAGATGCGATCGATGGTTTGTCCTGAGGACGTCTTCATAGGCGCGCTGAGAGGAATGACGTCGTCATCTGCTGCCTGAAGGACCCAAGTACAAACAGTAAGTCCTCAGTTACACTCCGTTCGAGCTCCTATCGAACGTACTATCCGTGAAGTCTGTGCGACAGGCGGGTGTAAGCGAAGGATCTCGCGCATAACAGCATCCAAATACGGAAGGCCATTCGTAATCTGTTCATACGATGGATCCTTTGCGGCGAAGTCGGCGAGCTCTGTGCGCAATCTACCCTGCTTTTCTGGATGAAGGGATAGTTCAATGAGAGCCCACGTGAGGCTGACTGTAACGAAACCATCAATATAAATAAAAGAGCATTTAGAAAAAGTTGAAAGCTCACTTGATGTCGTCTCGTAGCCCGCTAAAAGGAAGACCTTCATCTATAAAGATTGTGTTCGCTGCTGTATCTTTTAAGAACCATTATTTGGCTCACCTGTGCTAGCACCTCGTCTCCAGTGAGCCGTAGCTCTGGATCAGCATTTTCTGCTTTAACTAACACATTATACGTTAGGTTTCGTTTACCAGTGAAGAAATAAGAGAGGCACCCACTCAAGCACCGATGATCGACCGGTCAGACTCGTTTCCACCAGACTCTCCCGCCTCCTTCTCCTTGCGGCTTCTTGTCAGAAGCACTTCGGCGATCTCCTCCATACTATGGTGCAATTTTCTCACCAGGCGAGTACGGCTCGTCGGAATCTTCATGAGAAATGGCAGGACTTGACCGAGAAGAGGAATTATTATGGAGATGCCTAAGGGAGGAAGAGTCCCGAAGGAGTCGAACATATTCTCTACGTCCGAATGACGCCCCTCCAGTGCGCCAAAATCGTGCCCGAACCCTGCGATGCCAATACTATCAAGTGAGACGCAGTTCATCCTGCGAGAAGAATGTGTGAAGTCGAAGAATCTAACAGAACGACTACCGGAGATGGCATACCATTTCTGGACATCGATGACAGCGTCATCGGACGAAGATATCACTGCATCCCAAGCAGTTTTGACCTGGACGACATTCAGAAGAGAATTAAACAAAGGAAAAATTAGTTTACCTTGTAGGCGGAGTCGTAGAATATCGGAGTCAAGTTCCGAATAGCAAGGTTGCTGAAAGCCGGAGTGAGAGCTTTGCGTTGTCTGTGTAATTTAATGACTTTAGTCTGTTACATGATTCCTCGGATTAACATTTATAGACGATACCTTCGATGGCTCTCACCTTCAGCCCACAAAAGGCCTTTGCCGATCTATAGAAGGTAATATTCCCCATCAGTTGTAGGAGGAAAGGCGGAAAGATCTGCTCACTAAATTAGAAAGAACCTGCTTTGCAAACGCGCTGTTCACATAAACAAACGTCTCTTTCGAATAGAAGTGCGCAATTGCCTTCGCATCTGTTAGAATGGTGCGACGAGAGCCAAAAGGACCTGGAATCTGATAAACTGGACCAAATTCCTCTGCCCACTTTTCGTAAAGGGCGCTTGAATCTCCGAGAAACACATCTTTCGAAACCCCAAATAACCAGCTACTCGCAGGAGGACCACGCAGGTTCGTCATTTTTGTTCGCATGCGTACAGCCTGCGAGAATTTGTAGATGAGCCATGCTCCGATTACGATGAGAATGAAGTCGGCGGAGCTAAGATTCGACGGCATATTCATAGCTGACCAGATGGATACTCGTGCGGGGATGTCAACATTGTACTGCGCGTTGCTCCAAGTCTTTATATGAAAACGGGGCCGGCAGGCCAGAAACACGTAATCCTGATTACTAATGTAAATTGGGCTTCGTGAGAAGCTGAGAAACAGAAAGTCAGCGTAAAAACTGCCGATAAGCTGAAGTCGCATCCAAAATGAGCCCACGCGGACGGGCCACGCAAGCCTAAATTTACACGCCTCAGCGCCGAGGCGCAAGGCAGTTCATCTGGCAAAGCAGAGCGCCATTAGTAGCACAAGGTTATGCAGAGTCCCTTCTATCAATGTCAACTTGAAGCGAGCATGCCAACGGATGTCTGCAAAACCATCGAGAACCTCGAAGTTGCAGCCTAGGCGTACAGACAAAGTTCAAGAGGTACCCATACGTTTGGGACGGCAGTATTGCGCATCAACGCGGTACGTAAGCTTGACGAATTTAAAATACAATGCTTAGGTAAGCAACTATACCAAATACGTAGTTGCGTTGACGTTATAAAAAGTAAACCATGTCTAAAACCTTGAGCTCCCTCAAAGACTCTAGATTTATTTTATTTTAAATTGAGAGGACTGTATTTAACAGAAATAACATGGGGCTTATGGACATGGCATACCTCTCCAAATACGGTGTAAGTCTGCGAGAACTCGATTATACCGTACGAGTATCTACTATTATTTTAAGTCACCTACACCTGGTAGCGGAACTTTGGGTGCAGACACCCAAGCTGTTCGACTTCCTGCGCAGTCTTTCCCTCCAACCGGTAATCTCGTGCACCGCGCGCTCGCTTCGCGTTCTCCCACCGGATGTAAAATACACCTACAGCGACCACCACGCAGCAGAACGAGCTCGTCGCAAGATTTAGCGAATTCCCATGGTGGTAGTTTGGCGCATCTGCCGGGAGGTACGTCCATACGCTTCAAGCGAGAGTGTGTCATGAACGACAATCGCTAATGTCAGAAAGTACGCTTGGATGACTCACGCAATGACGGAGCCAAGTGCGCCAATGCCGGGAATGATGGCCGTAGTAACTGCGCGTACAGTGTCAGGCGCGGCGTTGTCTGTTCCCCAGGACAACACCATCGGCCCGCTGAGTGATCCCCCAGCCAGATTGAGAAAGCATGCCGCGTATCTTGGTTATTTAATCAAGAAAATATCAGTGCCAATATACTCACAAACACAGAAACAATGCGGCCAGGTCGGGACGACTGGAACACTGACCGTGCATGGGAGTTTCCGGTACCAACGAAGACAGCGTATCCAATGACCATAAGGAGTACAGATAGGATGATGGGTGTCGCGCGTTGTTTCATCCGGAAGCTGAGATACGCATTCAATAGTGCCCAAATTGCTCCCACGGCATACGGAGGGACCGTGCGAAGCTGCGACTCTATCGTCGCTAAAAGATCATGTCTAACATTCCGGATCATTTCAAAACGTAGAAGAATCTGCTTACTGAAGTGCCCCACTATGAAGAAAATAGCAGGATAGAGAACTTGACCTTGTGCAGTGAAATGTAAATATTAGACTCACGGGTAGCAATAACCGTCGGCATGAAAAGACTCAGGCCTTGGAATGAGATGTTGATCATCAAATAGCAGATCGAGCAAAGACAGGTCTACGATAGTAAAAATCGTACGTTCAGCATTTGAGCTTCACGTTATAGAAGAAATCCACATACGTTAAAATTAAACGCTCGCCAGACAAGCTTGAGCGTCGTACGCTCCTTTCTGCCGTGAGTTGCGACCGTCTGATCCGCCGAGATACGCGCAATGGCAAGCTCGCGCTCCTTATCATTCAGCATCCGCGTTATCTGTGGATCCGCGGGGATGATAAGGAAGCAAGAAAGGCCAATGCCTGTCGTGATTATGCCTGGACAAAGATGTGGCGAGTAGTTAAAGTATATGAATGCTGCGTCGTGCTCGAAGTGTTGTGGTACCTTCAATTAAAAATATCTTCCGCCATGATTTGACAATGCCGATGTCGCTAACAGACAGGAGCCCGGATGCTAGTAGGCCACCGACTAAAAAATTGCGGGATACGTTGGTTAGTTTTCTGGTTTAACGGATGGTTTGGAAAAGTGATGTATGAAAACTCACATGCGCCTGCAAGCGGCGGGGACAATCCAAAGAAGACGCCAATGCGCATGACGAGCTCTGTGCGTCTGTAATACTTGATGACAGAAATAAGTAGATAACGTGGAACGACTCAGTCACAGCCGAGAATCTTGACATACCCGTGATAAGACATAGGTCAAACCGCTCTAAAACAATGATAAAAACACATAGTCAGAGAAGCTCGTAACGTTTTCTGAGAGAGAAAATATAGACCTGCGACTCACTAGTGTACCGCCTTCCGCCATCCCTAGGAGCACACGTGTAACGATAAGACCCGCGTAGCTCTTGACAAATGCCGTCCCTATCGACACAACGCCAAAGCATGTTATCATCAGCGCAAGCCACTTTGAGCCAAAGTGCTTCAACGCTAGGTTCGAAGGGATCTCAACGGATATATACTGGAAGATAATGATTTTATGCTTGCTGGAAGAAGAGAGAAAGACTACGCACGAAGATGTAGAAAATGGTAAGCGCGATGTTGTAGTCGAAACCAACCATTCCGAGATCGCGTTCGATGCCTGCATGTAGCGTGAATTTACATTACACCGTATTCAGAAAAATAACCGTTCACCAGCAATTTTTGCGTTTCCTGATGAAAAACATATTGAAGGAACCCTCGGTGTAGAACGTGAAACAATTGTGAAGAGAAATTCATACCTATAGCAGTCCTGCAGCAAAGGATCAGAAATAATACGCGAAGCTAAGCAATGAACTTGCCTATCAATGAAATTTGTTGCATCTAAAGAAACGTAAGGAAATGAGAACCCAAAACTCAACGACGCACTTAAGACTCAAACTTACAGATGACGATGAACAATGGGAGTAGTATCCAGTCCAGTTTTCGTACCAAAGCCCGCTCAGCGAATGGATCAATCTGATTGTCCTCTCTCTGGCTGTCTTGATGTGCGAGCGCTGCGAGGATATGGTCTTCGTCCTTTTCTACCTCGAGTGATCTCGAGCTAGGGGGATGCGAGTTGAGCTTGCTCACGTCCATGGCGCGTTGTCCAGTTCTCGATCCACGAGAAAACGTCTTGTCGTCTGTTCTGATGGGCGCATTAGTGCCTATATACAGTCTCTAGAGCACACGACGCACAAAGATGTGCCTAAAGAAGTGGCGCCCCGGTGTTCTTCGCCTTTGTGAGAGATTGACACCCGATGACACCCGAACGAGGACTGGGAAGGTTCAAGCGGACGGTATGTAATGCGCAGGTTCCTTAGAGCCTTTTTGGTACGAATCTCCATTGCCCGAGTCGGCGATCTCATAATGATGAACATGTGTTCTTCGTGAGGTGTGGTTCTTGCCGCTCATAGGAGAACTAGCTGTAATATGGGATAAGAGAAGAACCAATAAATTCAGAATCTTACTTTCAATCTCCACTGAAATTGTCTAATAAACTCTTTCAAGTTGACCCAACTCTATCTTCATCAAATGCGAGTAGCTAGTGGCAAGGTCTGCGGGCTGTTGAAATTATCGCGAATCTCTGCAATGAGTATCAACATATGAGCATACCAATTTCTTCTTTGTACGTCAAGATCTCATTGCTGAGCTGTTCATAATTGACTGATCACAATCTGAGTAAGTATGCAAAAGAGCGCTCACTACTCAGCGTGTAGGCGCGATTTCTCGGTAACTCGTCGGCTCGACGCTCAGCTACGTAACACGAAAGTCCAAGGAGAGGCACCACCGCGCCGACAATCTAACAGGTTTACTTGAGCATACGCAGACAATGCAACCGTCGGAAAGATAGAGCTGGGTTCTGCTTGTTTCTCGGAGAAAACTTGAGACTGATCACGTGCTCGACACGTTTCGCGGACCGTTCAGCTAATTTTGAATCGTCCTCGTACATTCATCACTGCCAAAACAACTCATAGAGTCACGGAGGCCAGCAGAATGCGGTCGGTCATGTGGGACGCGTACCGCACGGTGCGCTCGACGAGAAGAACAACAGAACTATTGCGCTGGACACTGACGGAGATATGACACTGGTTTGAAAAGGCGGCCTTGCTCGCCGCATCTTAGCAGTCTTTCTGGCTTTCAGAGAGATCCAAGCTCGAGTCGAAGATGTGTTTTTACAGGCTTTTCAGTCGTCTTCCGTTGATCTCTCTCCTCTGTTTGTCTGCTTCTGTATCTGCTCTTCCGGAACCGGGGTCACTTGAGGCCAGGAATCTCCCTTTCCACCTGCACGCCCGCGCATCGAACAAGAATGGATCTACGCCTGTCTACAAGGATGCTACTGCAGGCATTGAGAATCGCTTGGACGACCTGTTGCCAAGGATGACGATCGACGAGAAGGTCGCACAAATGTGAGTCTCGCCCGTATCTCGACTTCTTGATTCCTCACTGACCTCCAATTTCTCCGTCGCCTCCAAGAATCCAAGGCGATATGGATGGATGGATGAACCTCTCAGATCCGCTCGACAACACACTAACGTACAATGCGTCGGGGCTTGTGGACATGATGGCGACGAAGAGCGGCAGCATCTGGGGTGGGTACCTCATGCCTTGGGACAAGTTCGTCTTCGCCGTCGAAGTCGGCCAGCGGTACCTCATGGAGAACACGACGCTCGGTATCCCTGCGCTCATCCAGAGCGAAGGTATGTCTGTTTTTGTAGTTTCTAGTATAAGGGAGCGTATCCGTGTTGAGCTCTTTGGTTTCTCCCTAGGGCTACACGGTTTCACGAATAACGGGACGACGTTTCCGTCACCCCTGGGACTCGCGGCGTCGTTCAATCCAGACCTCCTATCCGAGGTGTCATCTGCCATCTCTGACGAAGCCGAGGGCCTCGGCGTCTCGCAGATCTTCGCGCCCGTGCTCGACATGAGCCGCGAGCTACGCTGGGGACGTGTCGAGGAGAACTTCGGAGAGGATCCGTTCTTGTGAGCCAAACCTTTTCTCGACGTTACGAGCTCCACCGTTTGAATTCGTTCATCGTGCAGGACCGGCGTTATGGGCACGGCTTACGTCACTGGATTGCAGTCTGGACGCAGGAGGAACACGAGTGACACAGCGATCGCGCGTATGGCTGCAACCTGCAAGCATTTCGCGGCGTTCGGGAGTCCTCAAGGCGGCCTGTGAGTTATCTCATTCGCATTTGCTATTGAACATACGGATCTGACGACTTTGTGCAGGAACTTGGCGCCGGTGGAAGGCGGCGAGCGTGTGTTACGCACGATCTACCTACCGCCGTTCCAGAAAGCATGCGTCGAGGCAGGTGCGCTTAGCATCATGACAGCATATTCCAGCCTGGACAGCGTGCCTGCTGTATCTAATTCGCGTAAGTCTTCTCTTATCCCTTCTTCAAGTGAGATAAGTCAGCTGAAGAATCAGCCGTTGAATCCGCCCTTCAGATCTCTTAAAGGACATCGTAAGCTTCCATCTGTGATCATGTAGTTGGTATTTTCTTCTCATGCTGCTCTCAAATATATAGCTACGCGACGAATTGCAGTACCCTTATTGGGTGACGGACGACTCGGGCTCAGTCGATTTGCTTATCACGTTGCACGGCACGTGCGATACGCGCGAGTGCGCCGCGCGAGACGCACTCGTGAACGGAGTCCAGGGTGAGATGGGTGGTGGCTCATACACATACTTGACGTTACCCGGTGCATATTCATATTTTCCCCTTTTCGTTCTCTTCTATCTATGATACTGACTCGGTTTCATTCTAGATCAGGTCCAGGCGGGCACGGTCAACGAATCCGACATCGATGCTGTCGTCAAGACAATGCTGCGCACGAAGTTCGCGCTCGGGTTATTTGAAAGTACGTATGCTCTCAGCCAATCTCTCGTCGTCTTACTTGCGCTTACTTCCTTGCTCTTTCCACTTCGGTTCCCTCCGCAGACCCGTATCCGTACGCAGACTACAATGCGACTCTGCGCACGGCAGCAACGCGCAGCATCCTGCACCAAATGGAGCAGGAGACAATCGTTTTACTCGAGAACCGCGACAGTACACTTCCCTTGAGCACGAGCGACGCCTCGAAGGTCGCGATTATCGGCCCTCAGAGTGACCGTGTTTCTGTGGGTCATCTTATGCTCACGCTCTTCCATTACGTTGTTTACATCTTATATCCTTCTTCTATTCTCGCAGTTCGGAGACTACGTCTTCTTCAACGCGTCCAACAACGGCATCTCTCCCCTCGCCGGCATCACGTCGTTCCTTGCAAACAGATCCTCGCCTGTCTCCCTGTCGTTTTCCGAAGGCTGCAAGCTCTGGTCGACCGACACCTCTGGCATCGCAGACGCCGTCGCGACCGCCACGGCCGCGGATGCCGCCATCATTTTTGTCGGTACGTGGTCGCTCGACCAGACGCTGCTGTGGACGCCTGGCACGAACGCGACGACGGGCGAGCACGTTGACCTGAGCGACCTGCGCCTTGTCGGCGCGCAGCGTGCGCTCGTGCAGCAGGTCGTGAGTGCGATGAATGTGCTGGGAAAGAAGAGCATCGTTGTTTTCGTGAGCGGGAAACCCGTTGCGGAGCCGTGGATCGCTGAACACGCTGGCGCGATTGTCCAGCAGTTCTACCCCGGAGAGCTAGTGAGTTGGCTCGCGCTGGTATTGCAATATGAGCTTGCTGAATGGATGGTCTCTTATAAGGGTGGTCTGGCCATCGCAGAGGTCCTTTTCGGCGATGTGAACCCGTCTGGTAACGATTTCCAATCAGTCTTTTCATCATATACGATACTCATTGTTTAAATCAAGGCAAACTCCCGGTCTCCTTCCCGCGCTCGACAGGCACCACGCCGTCGTTCTATAACTATCTCAAAGGCGCACGACCGCTCGACCCAGGTATGATTTATGAAAATGGGACGCTGCTATTTGGACATCAGGTACGGACTTTATCGCACCCTGATGGTCACTACTTGATCTCGCTTTCTCGCGGCTAGTACGTTCTCGATTCTCCTGTGCCTCTCTGGAGCTTCGGACATGGCCTAAGCTACACAAACTTCGCCTAGTGAGCCAGAGTCTTTCGATTCCAAGTCATTCTTAATCATGAAGCCCATCATCCGCCCTAGCTCCAACTTGAGCTTGTCGTCCTCCACAGTCAGCACTTCGGACGGCTTCAACGTGACCGTCACTGTACAAAACACAGGGTCCATGGACGGGAAGGAGGTCGTGCAGGTGTACCTCACGGATGTCGTCTCATCCATCGTGACCCCGAACCAGTTCCTTGCCGGTTTCACGAAAGTCTACATTCCGTGCGTTTTTCGCTGATTCAAAATGGGCTGTTGGCGATCCTACTCACCACTCCAACCCATTGGAATCTGCATACCATAGGGCGGGAAGCTCGGAAGACGTCTCGATTCCCATCGCGTCTGATCAGCTCGGCGTCTGGACACTGCAAAACGGACTCATCGTCGAGCCTGGACAGTTCAACGTGCGCGTCGGGACCAGCGACGCAACGTATGCGAGCACGACGCTCACGGTACAGTGACCTCCAGTCAAGGAGTTGAGGAAACGGAACCCCGCGAGAATTGAAAAACCCGGCGATGATAGACTAATCATTGGACGTGTTTTGCCTCCTAAAAGCACGTCAACCGATTTGGCTATCTAGAGTGTATTTACTACGCACATTCAGGAGCAATCAGAATTACCTTTTCGGCCTTGCTCCTGCTGATCGCACAGTCAGACAGGCTCAATATGAATGTGGATACGTCACTTTGCTTAACGAAATGTCCGTATCCCAAAACGGCAACCCATATCATCTTTGCACTTTCGTCTCTTTGCTTCGCCTTCTCCGCAATCTCCAAATGAATATTCTACGCTTGAGACACCCTGCTCTGCCGCCACATTTACCAATACGGTTGAATAGTCAATGGGAGAAAACTCAAACTTTCACCAGGAAGGATGTACGTGATGAATTATGTCTACTCTGTGTCGGGCCGTCATATATCTAACACCGCGTAAATATTGTGTTTAGTACAGTATGCTTCACTCTGCAGTGTAGCTCTTTGTTGCAATGCAAATTAAAGCTTTGCTGCCATCTATCATGGCGAGCTAAAATATTGGTGTATTCAGTGAGCAGGAGCAATATTTTATGCTCTGAAGTTATTCCTCCTCTTACTTTTGATGCTCGCAGGAGAATTCTCCGTTGAAGATGGTCGACCCGGTTCTCGACTGTTTGGGGCGCTCCCGCTAGAACTCTGGGCTGAAATATTCAAGTACTGCTTGCCTTCCGACTCTACATGTGTGAACACCTCCCATCATCTGCTCCCTCCTTTGACTTTGACATGGGTCTGTCGATACTGGCGAAACGCATGTCTATCCCTTCCAAGGCTGTGGACAGATATCATGCTCGGACACAACGGACATGATCCAGAAGGGGATGCCCGCCTGTTAGATCTGTGGATTTCACGCTCCGGCCGTTTCCCGATGTCCCTCAAGCTTAATTACGAGTTATGTGATGCACAAAAGGACGTTTATATTGATGGCATACGTGTCCTCATTGACAAAGCACTGACATGTATTCATCGCTGGCGGAGATTCGAGATCCATGCTCTTAACGCCTCTGTGTTGGAGCCGGTGTTCATCAAACTGGCAAGCGGTGCGCCACGGCTCGAATGCTTAGGCCTCTCAACGCAATCTCCGTCTTTCTTCAGTAACCCACACCTGCTAAACCTTTCATCATGTTCATCCCTTCAGACTGTGCGTATTCTCCTTCCGCAAATATGCCCGACGTACCCAGCACCTGTAATGGAGAATTTGACGAATCTCGAATTACGATTCTGTATGTCCATCGAGGACTGCCTCCAGTGGGTGGATATATGTCCTTCACTTGAGAGCTTGTCCGCGCGCCTCTTTTGCAACAGGTCTGAATTTCTCGGGCAGGAGCTCGGATGGATATGGTCAAATTCTGGTCAAGGAAGAATGCGCCATCTCAGGCGGTTGACTCATCTCGAGCTTCACGGCTTTTCAATTGAATCCGACTTAGGTCCGCTAATCGACGTACTGGATGTCCCGGCGCTCAAGACTCTACAAGTCATCATGTACGACATGGTAGAAGTCGAATCGCGCTGGACGCACATTCTGGACTGTGTTCGGCGCTCGGACCCTCCACTCGAGACGCTCAAGATCTCGGGCACGCCGATGTTGGCAGAAGATATATTGGAATGCCTTCAATTACTTCCCGGTCTAACCAAGCTTTCCCTTAGCAGTGTTCATGATGCGGATATTCTGATTCAAGCTCTATCTGTCCCGCATCATAATCTTCGCGGAGAAGAGGGACGTATGCTGTCGGGAGCAATGCCTGAACGGTTACTCTGCCCATCTCTGAAAGTATTCGACCTTGCAAGCTTGCCATGGTCACTAGAGCTGTTGGCGTCTATGGTCGCTTCTCGGTGTCTTCGCGCCCATGTCACTGAGTTGACTGACCGACATGCCAACTTGGAGGAGTTGCATGTAGATGAAACAACTGTTGCTACTGTGATAGAACACCGCACTATCTGCGAATGTCTGGATCAAGGTCTAAAGGTTGAAAAATCGGAGCCCGACATGTTGTTGTCCGTTTTTTCGAGCCCTAGGGTAGTATTTGTGTAAACCTTTCGCAAGTCTTCGACAACGCCATATGTACATGCAATGTAAGGCTGCTACGCCGTAATCACACCAAGACACTAGGAATCCGGTGTATATCTGAGCTAGCTGAGGAACAGTAGGACGTCGTATGGGTAAGTGCTACAGGACCGAAGCGTGCCAGCACAGCGAGATACCGGCCGCGCTCTAACATCACCAAACACCCCACTCTCACGCCACCCGAGCGCATGTCTCCTACATGTAACTTTGTAGCAACAATGATATTTCTGTTCTCCTGGCTCGCGGAATGAATTTCTTAGTGCAGTCCTTGTATCGTTGTACTTAGGCCCACTATGAATTGTGAAGTATGATCTCTTGCATAATACGTGCCACTTGTATTTGATTGGTTGGAGCCACGTGCCTGCTTGCGTCTTACTAGGTGCAGACCGACTAGTTGTCCTTTCAACTGTCGGCTTGATCAACATATCAAAGTTCCTTATACACTGGCACCATCTTATCGGTAAGTTGATGCTGCCCCATTTGCAGCTTGCGAGTAAACCCTCATCGTATAACGACCAACTACACCCAACAACGAATTCAGTGTGGGTGTCGTTGATGTTCGAGCGTGGGTTGCGCCCTGGAAGGGGGTTCATCGACCACCTGCACGGTGTCTTGAGCAAGAAAGAAAGACTGAAAAAGAAGATAATACGCACACCCGGCACGTCATATCGTAGTTCGCGCTGGCGAGCACATCCGCTCTGTGCGGGCTCCACTGCACCCTTGCGCACGGCGTATTCGTCTCCGACAAGCTCCGTCTCACATACACCACCTACCAGTGGGCCCTCCGCACCCGCCCCAACACCGGTCTTCAGCATGCGGCAGTCCCATACCTGCACGCACTTGTCCGTTCCCGCCGCGGCAAGTACCAGTGACCGGTATTTGTTCCAGTCGAGAGTGAGCAGCTCTGCGTGCCCGCGAAGGGGTACTGTGAGAGCCGGAGTCGATAATGGAGCTGTCAGGGAGGTCGGCGCGTTGAGTAGGGCGGGAGCGCGGAGGTCGAAGAGTCGAAGAGTGCCGTCGCTCGAGCAGGAAGCGAGTAGATCAGGATGATGAGGCGAGAAGAGAGCCTGGTATACGCAGCCCTGAGCTGCTTGAAGGGTGGTCAGCGAATGGCCGCGTTCGGGATTCCACTGTGGAAAATGGAGTTAGACTTGAAACGAAGATCCGGTTTTAAATTAAAGCCATGCATATCATACGGATTACAAGGATAACATGCGTCGAACTTGTATCAAAAAAAAATGACGTTCAAACCCAGAAGAATAGTTCATCATAAATCGAGTGCTTCTCTCACAAACGTCGACCAACTGACCGACCGAGCAAGGAAATATGAAATGGCCGCTCACCACTTTTACTGTTCCATCCCAGGAGGACGAACAGAATACGTCCTTCTTCACATTTGACTAGTCAACAGAAAATGGCTCTCGCGAATGTTCTTGCCAGAGACGAATAGGCATGTCCTACTGGAATCTCTTTTCAATGAGCAGTCCTGCCGATAAGAAATCTCAGACTGACATTGAGTGTGACGTCCCACAATCTCAGCGATCCATCCCCTGACGCGGTTACGAACTGGTTTTCGTTTATTTCTGACCACGCGACATCATAGAGCCCGTCTTGAGTTGGATATTGCTTCTCCAAACCGAGAGCTGGCTGAGGACCAGGACCGGGCACGAGAGAGACGAGGTGCAATCGCCCATTGCCTACGAGGCCAGAGTTCGCCGACGAGCTGACAGCAAATCGTGCATTGCGGAAAGGAAACCAAATTATGGAATAATGTGCGAAGCCAGGCGTGTGCAAGATCGAGGGCGGGATAGTCATTATCACAGTCGTCGTCGTCGTCGTAGTCGAAGACGCTTGCGGTGACGCCGGTGACGCGGGGATAACCGATCTCTGGGCACATATATTGCCGCACTTACTCACTTCTCCATCTCCTTTTTCCATCGATGAAGCGACTCCTTCTCATTCCGCCATGGCCTTAGTGCCTCTGATGTGAAGCTTGCTGTCTTGTCGTGTCATAAGATTGCAGCACGATAGTGAGTCGTCAGTTCTTGTGTTTCCCCTGGAACCGGCTGCACAGTATAGCAGAAGACGTAGCGTCGAACGTCCTGTTGAAATCCGCAAGAATCAGGAGTCCAGCGACGATTAACTAGTCAACAGAGCGGAGGTCACATTTTACCCTCTGTAAAGCATGCCAGTAGATTTGGCTATAGGAACTACGTGTATAAAAGGGTAGCTCCTTCTCGACTTGCTCTCGCTGATCGCACTCTAGACAGGTTCACAGTGTGTATTTGTCACTTTGCTTGAAGCAATATCCGCAGCCCAAAGCAACATCCTATATCATCTTTGCACCTTCGTCTCTTCACTTTGTACTTTCCACGATCTCGAATGCTATTTTTAAGCGAAGACGTGCTGCCTCCACACCAGCCAATACGACTGGATAGCCTATGAAAAAGAATCCGAACTCCCACCGAGGATGATAGCGACATATCTGTCTAATCGGCATCGCGGATCCATGTACTTGTAAACGTACAATTTCTAGCTGGGTATTGATATGCTTCACTCTGCAGCATAACTCTTTGCTACGTGCAATTTCAAACTTTGCTGCCGTCCATCATTGCCAGATAGAATATCAAGGCGTTCGGTGAGTGGAAGCAACACTCTATCCTACTGTTATCTCTCCTTTAATGCTCGCAAAAGAGTCCTCCGTCGAAAACGGTCGACTCTGTTCCAGGTCTGGGCCGCTCCCTCCAGAAATCTTGTCCGAAATATTTATTTTTTGTTTGCCTTCCGAATCAACCCGCACGAACACATTCCTTCACCTTCTCCCTCCTTTGACTTTGACATGGGTTTGTCGATACTGGCGGAACTTATGTCTGTCCCTTCCATCGTTGTGGACAGATGTCATAATCGGACACCATGGAACGGACCCGATAGGAGACGCCCGCATATTAGATATGTGGATACCGCGCTCCGGCCATCTTCCAATGACCTTCAAGCTAAATCACGAATCAAA
Organism: Phellopilus nigrolimitatus; assembly: GCA_021029095.1. Lineage (NCBI taxonomy): Eukaryota > Fungi > Basidiomycota > Agaricomycetes > Hymenochaetales > Hymenochaetaceae > Phellopilus > Phellopilus nigrolimitatus. The sequence continues at coordinate 53,831 of JAJOHG010000069.1, forward strand.
AGACGAACTAGATGACCTCTATTTCGACCCCGACCAAACCTATACGAATGGCATACGTACCCTCATTGGCAAAGCACTGCCGTGTGTTCATCGCTGGCGGAAGTTCGAGATCCATGCTCTTGACGTCTCTATGTTGGAGCAAGTATTCGCTGCGCAAGTGATCGACGCGCCCCAACTCGAGTGCCTAGGCTTCTCGGCGCAATATCTTGGTTTCTTCGGCGATGTACGTCGACTCGACTTCTCATTGTGCTCTTCCCTCAAGACCATATGCCTTCGCACCCCGATGATATGCCCGACGAATACAGCAATAATGGAGAACATGACGAATCTTGAGTTGTGGTTTTGCACGTCTATCGAGGACTGCCTTCAATGGATCGACATCTGTCCGGCACTCGAGCGCTTGTTCGTCCGTCTCTTCTGCAGCAGGCCTGAACTGCTTGAGCAGGTAACTGAGTGGGCGTCGTCAGAACCTAGACAAGGAACAATGCGCCATCTCCAGCAGCTGACCCATCTCGAGATGTACGGCACCTCAAGCGAAACTGACCTAGGTCCACTGATCGATGTGCTGAATGTTCCGGCGCTTAGGGCTCTCCAGGTCACCATGTTTGACATGTTGGATGTCGACCCGGACTGGACGCACATTTTGGACTGTGTTCGGCGCTCGCACCCTCCACTCGAGACGCTTAAGATCTCAGGCACGCCCATGCTGACAGAAGACATCTTAGAATGCCTTGAATTGCTTCCTGGTCTCACCAAGCTTTCTTTGGGAAAAGCTCACCAGGCGGATATTCTGATACAAGCTTTATCTGTCCCGCAACATAATCTACGTGCAGGAGAAAACAGTATGCTGCCAGGAGCGATGCATGAGCGGGTTGTCTGTCCATCCTTGAGAGCGCTCGACATTGCGAATTCAGTATGGACACTAGAATTGTTAGTGGATATGATCGCTTCTCGGTGTCTCCGAAATCACGTCACTGAGTCCTCAGGCGGCCATGCCAATCTGGAAAAGCTATACATATATGAGACGCCTGCTGCTGCTCTGATGAGACATCACACTATCCGTGAATGTCTGGATCAAGGTTTAAGTATTGTCGAAAGGCAGCCCGACAGATTACAGGACATCTTTTCACCTCCTAGGATAGTGCCCACTTAGAATCCTCATGAAACGCCATGTCGGTATGTCCGTTTATTCTGATCTGCTAAATACATTCCACACTGCCATTCGTATGTCGCCATAACTAGCTAGGCTCATGACGAGCCGTTGCTGTGATAACTATTACGTAGTACGTCGGCTACTATGAGCTGACAGTTGGGCAGAGACGCGAGGACTTTGAACGTAGAGTATTTTTGCGGATCGCCCATGTACATGTATCTACACGGCGACGACATTCAACGCCGCTTGGCACTGCGCAATTCCCGCCTGGTAGAAGAAAGTGATATGCCTCGACGCATGGAATTACCCACACATAGATACATTTGTGTTTCTGGCGATCAATTAGGGCGACCGCCGGGATCGGTTGAATGTTGTGTGAGCTGATGCTTTCTACTCTCGAAGGTCCAGGACAAAGGACCCAGGAAACTCTTATTTATCGGAACAGGTTGGCCGTCTGCGAACTCGGCCTCGCGCATTTACCGATGACTATCCTCTTCTGAAGCCGACTAAGGTATGCGAGTCTTTCCCAGCGTGGAATAGAAGGCAGTCGAAGAAAATAATCATTGAAGTAAAGGGCAAATATCAGTTCGACAATGTGTAAGTCACACCACACAAAGTTCAGCTTCTGCGATTAACCATGTGGTGTACTTTATGGATCTTGAGTATTCAGCTCGGCTCTCGTGACGATGGCCAATACACGTTCAAAGTACCTGCACAAATTTGTACAATTTACTTCCATGACGCAGAGAGACCCTAGGATAGAGGTGCAGGCTAGTCCTAGATAGAAACGAGAATAGTTTCTTGTTTCAATCCCTGACAAACGGCTACTAAGACTGTTGGAGACCGCTGCGTCCATGCACTGCGATTCAGTGTGTGAAACTACGGACAACCACTGCTTCCTTAGTCTCCTGGGACATCGTGAGAATAAGCATCTTGACTAAGGCTTGTTAATCTTCCGTGACGACAGCTTCATGCGATTACAATTTACTCTTGATGTCAAGCTTGTAATGATCAAATACCCGATGACCCACTAATTATTCACTCTATCACCACCGTGGAGGCACAGGCGTATGACACAAGTATAACTAGTTTCCTGACTGCGCAGTTCCACGCTTTGGCCTAACTTCTGTTGGAGACACTTCAAATACGTTCATGGGACACCGCGCGAGCACGGAGGTCGCTGTAATACCAGTGCCGGATCCGGCTGTGCGGCTGTCTCGTTACACGGGGAACTTGCGTTCCAGCCACGATAGTGAATTAATCCCCCTTCTTCTACTCAACTCAGCCAGAATCATTTAGCTGCACATAGCACAAGTTTCGGAACTTTCCGAATGAAGCCAGCCACATTTGACAAGTTATGGCAGGAGCTTTGCCTAGATTGCGCCCCTCTTTGACTCGCATTTGCAGCGACTCGGTCGAATTTTCCCGGAGGGCCTAAATCAGGAATTGAGCTCCTGGGATATGTTACCAAGGAAAGTCCTCCAGCAATAACTTTAAGCAAATTCAATGCTCTAATAACATCTTTGCATAATTTAGCAAGTCAAGTTCTTGAATCAATTTTGCTCTCGCTTCAAATGTCCTTTGCATAAAAGAGGATGACTCGTGCATACTTAAGACATAAGCCTGGAATTTCAGAGTTTTCTGTCTATATCAAATGCCTTCCGAAGCGACTAAACGACGCGCCAGGCTGGTTAATAATGACACCTTGTCAATTCCGGACCAACACCAATCAAAGCGTAAGGAGTCGGAGGAGGAAATAGCGGCATCCATCGCCGCTGTAGAAGAGAGTAAGAACAATACATATTTTAACCTTCGGAAGGGTAAGCTCTTCAGTTCTTAATGAGATCATGCTGGCGTGCGATTTACTCTAATCCTCACCTACTTGTGATATGCAACAGAGGTAGTGAACCAGCTTAAAAAATCAGAAATTACAAAATTCAATATCAATGTCATACCTACCGGCGGGCCACTCGTGAAGACAGGCATACGTACGCATTTGTTATTTTTGCACGCCGTGCCAGTGCTTAGTGGTGACCTGAATACTCTTTCGTATCTGCGAAGTAGTACATGCTACTGAATGGCGCTGTCCTTGCGAGTACAACCTTTACACACGCAAACAGCCGAAAGACATGCGCGCAGAGGGTCAGGACGTCGAGGACGCGCATCTTGCACTGCATACCAAGCTTGTGGAGGCAGATATCAAGCATGTCCGCAAGCATTCCGACCGACACGATGTAGGCTCGAGAGCCTGGGAGACGTACCAAGCGGCGATTAAGATACGCAAGCGCGAGTGGTACACACTCAAGAACCTGAAGAACTTGAGGATTCTATTGATTGGAAAGGAGGACGAGCAGTCGAATAGAAATATTGCGGAGGAGAAAGAGAATGCGATCGACGCATACCGTGACCTTCGAAAGGGCAAGCACGTTCATTTATGTCTGGTGGGAGGGAGTATGCTGACGTTTTATCGTACTCGCGATATGCCACAGAACTAAAGAGACAGCTCGAGGCTTCAGAACGTAACAAGTACGAAATCCAGATTGCTCCTAATGACGGGCCGCTTGTGAGAGTAGTAATATGTGCGTGTTCTTCTCCCCCTTCAAATCTTTGTGCAAGTTAGCCTGACTGCTATCTACTACCCGCGAGACAGTGCATGCTACCAAATGGTACTGCCCTTGTGATTACAACAGTAACGGCCCACGCAAGCAGCCGAAAGATATGCACGCAGATGGATGGGATGTTGAGGACGCATATCTCGCGTTGCACATCGCTCTCTTGGAGACAGATGTCGACCACATCAAGCACCATTTGAAAAGTCAGAAAGAAGCGCCGAAGAAGGATAGATCTCAAAGGAAGATACTCATGAAGCGCGAGGATCTACTGGACGAAATAGAGCAGCAGCGTTATCAGCTGTTGGAGGCGAAGGTGCAGGCACAGCGACAGACTGCTATTGCTGGTGGCAAGACTGGTGCGAAGGCCGGCGCGTTGGATGCGACATGCAAGCTATGGTCAAAATTTAAGTCTAGATTGAGGTAGCCTGCAATCGTAGTTATTGAATGTGATTGAATGGTCCTACATAGTCAGTAGTAATTTAACTCGTGCGAAGAGAGATACCGCACGATATCGGTACTTTAAGCAGTGGTCTTACAATTTTTAATTCTCAATTTCCGGAGCGGCATAAGACATGAGTCGACATCTAATTTCTTGTCTTTCTGCAGCTTCAATGTTCGCCTTAAGCCTAGTAGAGATACCCCCGATGGTTGCGGGTGCAACCGCAGGGACAGGATCGAGTGCAAACTGCTCCTAGGACCAGGTCTGCTGCTCTTCCCCCTGCGCAGCAAAGTTCCGTAATGCTTGCTCCAGCTGCAATAGCGCGCTGCGGCCCTTTCTGTCTGCCCAGTCCCTCTGGTTGTCGAGCACGAGCGGGGCCAGCCACATTGGACGGATTCCGGAAGGAGCTTTGCCTACGTAGATTGTGTCCGCCGCCACAATGCGACGTGTCCTTTGCAGCGACTCGGGCGACGTCGTCCCGGTGGGCCTGAATAAGTCATCTGGGTATCCATGTTGCCAGGAAGTTCGTCCGGTAGTAGCCGTAAGGGGATCCGATGCTCTCCTGACGTCTCTGCACACCATGGAAGGTCGGATTGTGGAAGCAAACTTACTTGTTGTTGCATTGTTTTGTCTTGTACGCCTGCATACTTAATACAGGACAGACGTGTGCGAGCTCTCTCTATCTACATCGCGTTTCTGCACAAGGAAATAAGTAAATTCGCCAACTTGAAATTTAAAGAAAAGGACAACATGCCTAAGATATATAGGGAGCTTCGGCGGGGTAAGCTCACCCACCTGCGATTGAGTGATTAGCCCCGCGCTGACATTCCTGTATCGCGTTTGTGGTGTGTGCCAGAACTTAGGAGTCGGCTCGAAGCGACTGACATGAACGGGTTCAGAATCACGCCGGAGATAATTAACGGTAGAGTGAGAATATCATTAAGTGCGTATTTGTTCTTTTCGCCTGCTGTGCCCGATGCTCACGGCGGCCTGGCTGCTCCTGTACCATGCCTTCGATACATCGGGGGCTGCCCAGTGGCGTTGCCCAGAGGCGCTGCGCTGCGCTTTCAACATCAGACGCGGAGAGCCGAACAACACTGTATGGGCGGAGGGAGAGAACGTCACGTACGCGTATCTCGAACTGCTGAAAAAGCTTCTGAAGGCAGAAACTGATCACGAATTATTCCACGCGCATGAGAGCGGAAGGGTGGAGATACGCTTCGGCACACGATATAGCGAGCTTTGCAGGGGTAAGCTCGCTTACTCACCTGCGATTGAGCGGACGGCCCCGCGCTGACACTCCTGTTATCGCGCTTGCGGTGTGTGCCAGAATTGAAGAGCCAGCTTGTAGATGCAGACGAGAGCACGCTCAGAATCAGGTCGGATAGATATAACGAAGGAGTGCTGATATCACTCAGTGCGCATTCGTTCTTTTCGCATGCTGTTCCCGGTACTTACTGATCTCGTACTGTGCCTGAAACAGTGGACGTCACCCAATGGCGTTGTCCCTGCAGTTTCAGCGCCAGGCGCAAACACCCGACACAGATGTCGGCGATCGGGAAGAACTTCACATACGCGTATCTCAGACTGCAGATCCAGCTTCTGGAGGAAGACGCTATACACGAGGTCACAATGCATACACCCAACCCATGAGATAAATTTAGATACGGGCTAGATAGGCAATAGACGATTTGTTTGTATGAAGGGCCGTATGTATGGTGTGGTAGTGCAGTAATGCAACGGTCCCACAAGTCTTGCTACTACACGCCGACCAGTCAAAAATGTCGATCGGCATTCAGAAACGCTGAACTTACGCGGTTCAGGTTCGCACAATTTTCCAACTCGAATCTCCACCAGAAATGGTCTAACACGTCATAGGAGCGAAGACGGGCTGTTTGAGAAAAGCGATTCCGGATTTGTGGACGTATGTACGTGCTCGCCAGTGGCCACGTCCCCCTTCGTGTGATCGGCGCTCGCCTTTTCCTTCCTGCCGCCTGCGTGCATCCGAGAGCTCTCGATGTCGCGTTGCCAACAACAAAGGAGAAAAACGCTTAAAACAGCGGATTGTAATGCTGTGGTCTCCTACAAAACTACTTACTCTTTAGAGTTGAAATGCTGTGCCGGTGACGCGGGGATAACCGATCACGATTCCTGTAAAGGGAGCGTTCTTTCACACTTAGAGTTTTCACCAGCAGTGGCTGTGTAGTTTGTCACGGTCACTATTACAAAAAATGGGTTTCTGAGCTAATCACATGCACATACGTATCTTTGCAGCAGCGCTCAATATTGCTCTACATCACAACTCTGAGCTCGAGAGTTATAAGTATTCTGTTCCGCGCACGACAATTGTCGCATTTACTCTCCAACGCAGCTCAGTTTTCCATCTTCTTCTTCCATCGGTGATGCGACTTCTCATTCCACCGTGGACTTAGTGCCAGCGCAACTTATCCGTGCTCCAAGAGCGACGAAGTAGGCTTAAATGTATATCCAAACCGCTGTCTTGTCGTGTCCTAAGATTGCAGCACGATAGTGAGTCGTCAGTTCTTGCGTTTTCCTTGCAGTCAGCTGCACAGTAGTGCGAGTATAGCAGAGGACGTAGCGTCGAACGTCCTGTTGAAATCCGCAAGAATCAGGAGCCCAGCGACGATTAACTAGTCAACAGAGCGGAGGACACATTTTGCCCTCTGTAAAGCATGCCAGTAGATCTGGCTTTAGGAACTACGTGTATAAAAGGGTAGTTCCTTCTCGACTTGCTCTCGCTGATCGCAATCTAGACAGGTTCACAGTGTGTATTTGTCACTTTGCTTGAAGCAATATCCGCAGCCCAAAGCAACATCCTATATCATATTTGCACCTTCGTCTCTTCACTTTGTACTTTCCACGATCTCGAATTCTATTTTTATTTTTATTTTTATTTTTATTTAGCTGAAGACGTGTTGCCGCCACACCAGCCAATGCGACTGGATAGCCTATGAAAAAGAATCCGAACTCCCACCGAGGATGATAGCGACACATCTGTTTAACCAGCATCGCGAAGTCATATATCTGTCAACGTACAGTTGCTAGCTGTGTACTGATATGCTTCACTCTGCAGCGTAACTCTTTGCTGCATGCAATTTCAAACTTTGCTGCCGTCCATCATTGCCAGATAGAATATCAAGGCGTTCGGTGAGTGGAAGCAACACTCTATCCTACTGTTATCTCTCCTTTAATGCTCGCAAAAGAGTCCTCCGTCGAAAACGGTCGACTCTGTTCCAGGTCTGGGCCGCTCCCTCCAGAAATCTTGTCCGAAATATTTATTTTTTGTTTGCCTTCCGAATCAACCCGCACGAACACATTCCTTCACCTTCTCCCTCCTTTGACTTTGACATGGGTTTGTCGATACTGGCGGAACTTATGTCTGTCCCTTCCATCGTTGTGGACAGACGTCATAATCGGACACCATGGAACGGACCCGGTAGGGGACGCCCGCATATTAGATATGTGGATACCGCGCTCCGGCAGCCTTCCAATGTCCTTCAATCTGAATCACGAATCGAATGACGAACTGGAGGACCTCTATTTCGACCCCGACAGAACCTATATCAATGGTATGCGTATCCTTATCGACAAAGCACTGGCGTGTATCCACCGTTGGCGGAATTTCGAGATCCATGCTCTTGACGCCTCTGTGTTGGAGCCGGTATTCATCCTGCTGGAAAACGGCGCGCCGCGACTCGAATGCTTAGGCCTCTCAACGCAACGTCCATGTTTCTTCAGTAATCCACACCTGCTAGACTTCTCCTCATGTTCATCCCTTCAGACACTGCGTATTGTCCTTCCGCAAATATGCCCGGCCTCTCCAGCGGTTATGATGGAAAACGTGACGAATCTCGAGTTGGGATTCTGTACGTCTATTGAAGACTGCCTTCAGTGGGTGGACATTTGTCCTTCACTGGAGAGCTTGTCCGCGCGCCTCTTTTGCAACAGGCCTAGATTCCTTGGGCAGGAGCGCGGGTGGATGCCGGAAAACTCTGGACAAGGAAGAATACGCCATCTCAGGCGATTGATTCACCTTGAACTCCGCGGGCTCTCAATTGAGTCCGACTTAGGTCCGCTAATCGACGTACTGGATGTACCGGCGCTCAAGACTCTACAGGTTATCATGTACGATATGATAAGAGTCGAAACGCGCTGGACGCACATTCTGGACTGCGTTAGGCGCTCGGACCCTCCACTCGAGATGCTTAAGCTCTCGGGCACGCCGATGTTGGCAGAAGATATATTGGAATGCCTTCAATTGCTTCCCGGTCTGACCAAGCTTTCCCTTAGCAGCGTTCATGATGCGGATATTCTGGTTCAAGCTCTATCTGTCCCGCATCATAAACTACGCGGAGAAGAAGGAAGTATGCTGTCGGGAGCGATGCCTGAACGGTTACTCTGCCCATCTCTGAAAGTGTTCGACCTTGCGAGCTTGCCATGGTCACTAGACCTATTAGTGTCGATGATCGCTTCTCGGTGTCTCCGAAATCACGTCAGCAGGTCCTGCCGCACCCGTCTGCAGGAGTTACACATAGATGAGATAACTTCTGCTGATGTGATGAGACATCCTGCTATCCGTGAATGTATAAATCAAGGCTTAAGTATTCTTAAGTCAGAGCCCGACAAATTGCAGAGCGTCTTTTAAATTCCTGGGGTAGTATTAATTTAGAATCTTCGCGATACGCTATATGAGTATGCCCGTTTGTTTCAATACTCTAAAAGTAATTTTACCTGTCATTATTATGTCGCTATAGCTGTCTTGGCTCATGGCTAGCCGTTGCTGTGATAACTATTCCGTGGTACATCGGCTATGAACTGGCAGCTGGGTAGAGATGCGCGGAATATACTTGTTCAGTAACGCGTGTTTCCGGCATGTTTGCTGGATTAGAGGGGCACGTCATTGCAAAGCTTTCAGACTGTCACTGTCAGTACTAAGCTAACTTGAACCAATGACTTGTGGCAGTGGAGCGAATTAAATCGAAGCATCTCACCAGGCTATTTTTCGGCATGTTTTGGGCGTCAGTATTCCAATCAACAGGGAAAAAATGGGTAATCATAATTACGGGTTAGCTGGTTCGGCCTGCAGCGACGTCTTCGCGTAGACTCTTACATTTGTATTGGATCGGGATGTTCAGCTGGTGCATAACTCTACACTTTTCTTTTCCGAAGAGCCACCCTGCCACGAGAGCCTTCTTTTAGTGTAAATCGGCGTCCGCACCCGACCTTCCGTGCTGACTCCTATCCGCCGGGTTGAATGTAGAACATTTACATGGATGATCGACCTACCGCCCGCTGTATCTACACGTCGACCACATTCAACGCCACTCGGTACGGCGCGATGTCCGCCTAGGGGAAGACAAATGACGTATGGCATAACCTTGGACGCATTGCTATTTGGAATTACCCACACTTATATACGCGAGTACTTCTGGTGATCAAGCTGAGTGATCGCCGGGATCGTTTCAATGTGATGTGAACTATGACGTTTTTTTACTGTGAAAGGCCCAGGACATAGGACCCGGAATACTCTTGCTTATCTGAAACTACAGGCTGGTGGACCTGGTCTCGTGGTCTTATCCATGACTATCCTCTTATCAAGCAGACCAAAGTTTGTGAGTCTTACTCGGAGTCGTGAAGAGGGCAATCGAAAAAGGCAGTCACTGAAATAAGGGAATTACAAATAGATCTCCGGCGATGTCTAAGTCGCTCTACATGAATTTCAGCTCTCCGATCCATGTACCGCGCGTCCTCACAGTACCAGCATAAAGTCCGACGACTTACTTCCATGACAAACGTGAAACCTAGTTAGTAAATGTCCGCGCTACCTTGGGCTGGAAGCATGAGTAGGTTCTGACTTAATGACAAGTTTCAAGTTGGTTGATTTGAGCTGGTTAAGCGTCAACTATGTCCGTCGGAGATCGCCGCGCCCATGCACTCCGAATCAATGCACGAAACTACGGGTCAGCTACTGTCTCCTTAAGCTGTCTTCTTAAGCGCCTGGGATACTGTGAGAATCCTTATCTCAACTCAGGCTTGCTTAAATACTGTGGCGACAAATATAGTGTTCAAAGCTCCCGGTGACTCGCTAACCCCGCACTTTATCACCACGTAGCGGCAACCGGCGTATGACATAGGTATACTACTAGTTCCTTGACCGCGCAGCTCCACCCGGCCTAGCGCCTGTTGGAAATGCTTTAAATGTAGTGCAGTCCGTGAGTAACCGCGCGACCATGGAGAAATACCAGCGCCGGATCCGGTACAGCTATTTCTCTCTAGTTTTTCTATCCCTCCCTTTGCACGTTGAACTTACATGATTTTCTGCTCCAGTCACGACAGTGGACTGACTACCCCTTCTACTCAATTTGGCAATAATAATTCAGCTGAACATGGGTTTCGAGCACAAGCCTTGGAGCTCTCCGAACGAAGCCAGCCACATTTGACGGCTTCCGGCGAGAGCTTTGCCTTGATTGCGTCCTTTATCCGGCTTTGACTCGCATTTCCAGCAACTCGGAAGAATCCTCCAAAAATAAGCTAGGCCTCCCAGACAATGTTGCTAAGAATGTTGCTAAGTAGAGTCATCCAGTACTAACCTTACGGTCAAGCAGATTCAATGTCTTGGTATCGTCTTTGCAGACTTTCGAAGCTCAGCCTTGCTTGTTTTCGCATTGCTTTGCATTGGTGGACTAAAGGGGATCACGCCTTCGTACTTAAGACAAATCTAACATTTTTGTGCTCTCTGTCTATGTCAAATGTTCTCACAGAAGCGTGTCAGCTGGAATATTAAAGGAGAAGGAGCACGGGTCTCCACCCTTTTGGAGAAGATCGCAAACATAAGAAGAAATACACAATCAGCATCTCTGCACACGGGACACGCGTATATGCAGTTGTGGCTAAATTTATTGTTATTTGTGCGCCGTATGTACATACCACGTGCCGCGACGCGTCCCCCTTCGTTGTGATCGGCACTCACCTTTTTCTTCCTGCGTGAATCCGAGAGTTCTCGATATCGCGTTGCCATCAAGAAGAGAGCAAAACGTTCAAAACGACGGTTCGAAAATGCTGCGGGTCTCCAACGAAAATACTTACTCTTTGGAGTTGCGGCCGGCCCATTGAAGCTCAGCTTGGCGCGTGGACAATTGAAAGGCTGTGGGTCTGCTGGACGGTAAGTTTGAATGAGGCAACTTATTCACCCGCCGAAGGAAGACTTGTTCGAGCTAATTGCGTAGCCTAGGCAAACTGAATATGGATCCAAGAAGGCCCGCGCGAGAACTCTCGGGCGGACTCACGCTCGTAGCATTCTATCCCTATCGGCTCGTTTTCTGCTGGCCGGCATCGACATCGAGGCACGCATTTTCACACAGATGATCTGCAGATGATCTCAAACGATCTCCCATGTATACATTTCCCCGCCCGTTTCTCCCGCGAGTTCGCGCGTCTGTTACCAGCGGACTAGATCCGGGATGATACCTACTGCGCTTCGGGGGGAGAAGGACGGTGACGTATGTGTGCGTGTGGCTGCAGCCTGCAGGCCCTTCCGGGTTTAACCGTGCCCTCTGTGCTTGCAAATGTCGACGCCAAAATCGAGGGAAGATGCTGCGCTCTGTGACGCAATTTGCGCCCGTCGATATGAGGGATGATCGTCCGGATTAGCATTATAGCTCTCTGGGACACGCATGTGCATGCCCTACCTTCAATTATTCTCGCAGATCATTCATTGGCGGACCCCGAGGAACCCTGCGAGAATGGAGGAAACTCGATAGGGGCTCGACTGCCTCGTTGTCGTCTCGTAAGCCCCGATCCGCGCTTTGCCCTCAGCACTAGCTAGTCCTAGCTGCAGGCACACCGTGTCCAAATTCGAGGGTGGCCGGGAATCTCGCCGCATGGCCGACTCTTTGAAAACCCCCCATGCGCATCGGGTTTCAGCGCGCCGCTCGATTTGCGCTGGCTAGCTGGCGAATTTGCAATTGCAGGTGCAGCGGGCGCATGGCCCCCGGGCTGTGCCTAGGCTTCCGGGACGGCGTCGAAAACGTATCGGCAAGGACCAGCGCGTGCGAGAAAGCTGCGGATCGGCTATAACAAACTGCATTTCAGAACGGGCTCGCTGGAACCACGAGCACAACGTCATCTCCATAACATGCTCCGGCCGTGTCGATATGGCATTCTTATTCCTGCCCATGAATGAAATCTTCCATATCTCTATATATTGCGTAGATGGGGCGTCATTCCAGTCTCTGACGACTTGCGACATGCACATTTCTGCTGCATGGCATCGGTATCGGCATCGGGGCACGCATTCACGTTAAACGGTCAACAAGTGATCTCCCATGTATGCATTTCCACACGCGTTTCTCCCGCGCGGTTCGCACGTCTGTTACCATCGGACTAACTAGATCCGAGACAATGCCGTCCTTCGGGGATAGAAGAGGGTGACGTACGTATGTGGCTGCAACTTGCAGGCCCTTCTGAGTCTGCCCTCTCCGTGTTGGCGTATATCAACGCCGAAGTTAGGAAAGGCGCTGTGTTCAGTGACGCAGTTGCGACTGTCGACGTGAAGGATGATCGTCCGGATTGGCATTAACGCGCTGGATTGGTGCGCATGCCTATCTTCAAAAACATGAATAGGTTTTTGTAAAAATTGACAAGCGTCATCTAGGACGGTCGACGCGCGCTGCGCCTATTCACTCCGAAAAAAATCCACAAAGCTGCAAGGCAGCAGTTGTTCCTTACTCGCCGGGAGCGATGTAAGAATGAATGCCGTAGTTCGTTGCTGGCGCCAGCTCTATACGAAGGCTTCTGTTGGCATATGGCACGAGGCAATGTTTTCTTGTCTTTGTGCAGCTTTAACGTCGGCCTTGAAGTCTAGTAGAGACACCCCCAGTGAATGTGGGTATAACCACAGGGACAGGATCAAGTGCAAACTGCTTCTGGAGCCACGTTTGCTGCTCTTCCCCCTGCGCAGCAAAGTTCCGCCAAGCGTTCTCCAGCTGCAATAGCGCGCTGCGGCCCTTTCTGTCTTCCCAGTCCCTCCGGTTGTCGAGCCACGAACGGGGCCAGCCACATTGGACGGCGTCCGGAAGGGGGCCTTTGCCTGCGTAGATTGTGTCCGCCGCCACACTGCGATGTGTCCTTTGCAGCGGCTCGGAAGACGTCGTCCCGGTGGGCCTGAATAAGTCATCTGGGCATCAATGTTGTCAGGAAGTTCGTCCGGTAGTAACCGTAAAGGGATCCGATGCTCTCCTCACGCCTCTCTGCGTACCATGGAAGGTCGGATTGTGGAAGCAAAGTTGCTTGCTCTTGCATTGTTTTGTCTTGGAGGGGATCACGCCTGCATACTTAAGACAGGCCGGACGTGTGCGAGCGCTCTATCGACATCGCATTTCCGCACAAGGAAATAAGCAAGCCCGCCATATTGAGATTTAAAAAAAAAAGGTGAACATGAACAAGCGATATAGCGAGCTTTGCAGGGGTGAGCTCGCTCACCTGCGATCGAGCGGATGGCCCCGCACTGACACTCCTGTTATCGCGCTTGCGGTGTGTGTGCCAGAATTGAAGAGCCAGCTTGTAGATGCAGACGCGAGCACGCTCAGAATCAGGTCGGATAGATATAACGAAGGAGTGCGGATATCGCTCAGTGCGCATTCGTTTTCATTTCGCATGCTGTTCCCGGTGCTTATCTGCTCGCGCACGTACCGTGCCTGCGAAACAGCGGGCGCCACCCAATGGTGCTGTCCCTGCAGTTTCAGCGCCGGGCGTTTGCGCCCGACACAGATGTCGGCGATCGGGAAGAACCTCACGTACGCGTGTCTCGAGCTGCAGCTCATGCTTCTCGTGGTAGAAACTGATCACCAGCTATTCCACGAGGATGAGAATGAGAGAGAGAGAAGGAGGTTTGTAAGGTAGGGTGAAAAAGGATTCCCGGCCTGTGCTCCACCGTAGCCAATCAGGACGACCCGCAACCGTAGTTTCTGGGGATTATATTATGAAGGGATATATTTAGATACGGGCTAGATAGGCAGTAGGATGTTATTGCGTATGAGCGCAGCGCATGAGAGGTCGCATGTACGCGGGATAGAATGTAGCGGTCCCACACGCCTTGCTACACGCCGGCCAGTCGAAAATGTCGATCAGCGTTCAGGGACACCGAACTTGCGCCATTCAAATTTGCACAATTTTCAGGCTCGAATCGCACACAGAAATTGTCAAACACGTCGTAATAACGAAGATGAGCTGCTTCAGATCGGATTTGTGGATGTGCGTGCTCGCCAGTGACCACGTGCCGCGGCGCGTCCCTTTTTCGCGTGATCGGCGCTCGCCTTTTTCTTCCTGCGTGCATCCGGAAGCTCTCACTGTCGCGTTGCCAACAACAAAAAAGCAAAACGTTCAAAACAGCGGTTTGTAATGCTGTGGCATCTTACGAAGTTACGTGCTCCTTAGAGTTGCGGCCGGTCCATGGCGCGCGGACAATTGCAATGCTGAGGGTCTGCTGGATGGTGAGGAAGCATATTCAACCGCCAGAATCTCGCTCGAGCTAATTGCGTAATCAAGGCAGACTGAATATGGATCCAAGAAGGCCTCTCGGCAGACCCACGCTCATAGCATTACCCCTATCGTCCCATTTCTGCTGCCCGGCATCGACATCGAGGCACGCATTTTCACACAGATGATCTGCAGATGATCCCAAATGATCTCCCATGTACACATTTCCCCGCCCGTTTCTCCCGCGAGTTCGTGCGTCTGTTCAGCGGGCGGGCTAGATGCGGAACGGTGCTGCGCTTCGGGAACAGAAGGACGGTGACGTATGTGTGTGGCTGCAGCCTGTAGGCCTTTCCGGGTCTAACCGTGCCCTCTCTGTGCTTGCGAATGTCGACGAGGAAAGGTGCTGCGTGCGGTGACGCAATTTGCGCCCGCCGCTACGAGGGATGATCGTCCGGATTAGCATTATGGCTCCTTGGAACACGCATGCGCATGCCCTACCTTCGACTTTATTCTCGCAGATCATTCCACTGGCGGACCCCGAGGGAACCCCCTGCAAGAATAAAGGAAACTCGATAGGGGCTCGACTGCCTCGTTGTCGTCTCGTCTCGTAAGCCCCCGATCTGCGCTCC
Organism: Phellopilus nigrolimitatus; assembly: GCA_021029095.1. Classification (NCBI taxonomy): domain Eukaryota; kingdom Fungi; phylum Basidiomycota; class Agaricomycetes; order Hymenochaetales; family Hymenochaetaceae; genus Phellopilus; species Phellopilus nigrolimitatus. The sequence goes on from JAJOHG010000069.1 coordinate 69,161, forward strand.
TGCCCGGATTTGTTTCAGCGCCAGCCCAGGCCTTTATCGCGTCTGCAGGCACACCGCGTCCGCATTCGAGGTGACTGGAAACTTCCCCGCAAGACGGCTTTGAAAAACTCCATGCATGTCGGGTTTCAGCGCGCCGCTCGGCGTGCCCTAGCGAATTTGCAAATGCAGCGGGCGCGTAGGCTATGCCTAGACTTCCGGGACGGCATCGGGAACGTATTGGCGAGCCCAAGTGTGTACGACAACCGGCTACGGCAACTTCATTTCAAAAAAAAAAAAATAGACTCGCGGGACCACGAACAAACGTCATCTCCATAAGATGACCCAGTCGAGTCCGTACGGCATCCTTATTCCCGCTCATGAATGAAATGTTTCATAACACTATATTTGCATCGACGGTGTTTAATTCCAGCTTCTGACAACTTGCGCCACGCACTTCAAGCATGGAGGTTGCGAAGCCGTTTGTTCGTCATAGTCAGAAAGCCGCGTCTCCCGTGATCTGCTGCAGCGCCAAACCTCGGATGATGTGGGCTGCGACAATATCCGGATTGATATAGCATCTTCGTAATCATTTATTCTTCGAGCAAGCTTGAAGGTGCATAATGGGTCTGCCACCTTTTTCCCCATAAGTAAATGTCCATATCACCTCGTTTAGCAAATAGTTTAATGTATACTCGGCATGACAACCTCGAAATGAGCGATACCCCGATATCTTGCTTTCAGACGCTCTAAACGGCAACAGGCCACCCGCTGGAGAAGTTGAGGGCGTTGATACCAAGCTAGCACATCAACAGAATCAGCACAAAGAGGGCGTTCTGCGAAAGGCTGGCGAAGCTTACCCAGCTGCCCGTCGGGGTGTAATAATCTGCGACGGCATACCGTGAGCTCGCGCCTTCTCAAATGTACGTGTACAGGCACTTACGGTAGACCAGGACGGGCCCGCCCGCCTCCGGCCAGAGATCCGGGCCGCCGGGTCCGAAGACGGCGCCGTGGGTCTCGAGGACCGGCGTGCCGCCGCCCGAGGTGAGCGCCACCCCCGACGCGTCGACAAACCCGCCGGTCGCGCTATTTTCGATGCAAAAAAACGCACCGCCCGCAGTGAGTGAGCACTTTCCGCAGGAAACGAGAGTAATAGTCCGGAGAAAGTATACCTCGAAGAGCGCCCGACGCGGATGCTGGACGTGCTGGCCGTGCCGTTGCAGCACTGGCCCCACGCGGAGAAGAGGTAGAAGTAGTCGCCCTGCGGGTAGATCACGGAGCCCTGGATGGCGCCGCTGTCCGCGGTGCGCTCGGCGAGCGCGGTGAAGTCAGTTGAGTTCGGCTTGCCCGTGTCCGGGCTCAGGCTAGAAGTGGAATTCTATCGGACTGATTGTTGCGCACACAGCAAATATGAAGTCTCACGTGACGCCTTTGATTCCGGTCCCGTAGCTGCCGAGCGAGAGGTACCACAAGCTGCCGACTTCGGGGCGCGTCAGCATTTATGAAGCTCAAGTTGATAAACTGATACTTAGTACTCACAGATGAGCGAGCTGCGGCGAGGAGAATCAGAAAACGCATCAGCTTATTATATGCGTCGTAAGACTTACTGGGGGTCGATCGCCTAGAACAAAGGCTTCTCTTCAGACGCTGAAGTCGTACGTATAACAAGTGCGTACTCACGTTGTAGCTGTCTCCAGAAGACGTCGAGGTCACCAAGCCCTCGTTTGTATAGGATCCTATATTTTAGGCGATTCAAAAATTCTGTAAACTCTTAAAGACTCAGTAACGCACCAGGCCAGCCAGTGCTCGACGTCGCATAGAAGATCGCAGACTAGAAAAGGACGCAGTGTTTCGCTTTAGTAACCAGGGCCAGTACTACAACTTTGTCTAGAGCATCGTCGTACATTCTGCGATCCAGCCGTCGATGCCGAGTAGTAGAGCTGCAGTCGAGAAGGTCAGGACGGCATTGTAACCGGTTGGCACAATGTAGTTACGTGGAATTTCCCAAAAGCGTATTCGCAGGACGGCGACCATAAGGAGCTACATGGAGAGGTACATGTACGTCAGCCATCGCGCACCAGCCAGCCAGCCAGCCGAGGACAGACAGACAGACCCGTTGGAAGTGCCGGTGTACTCGTCCGTCCAGCTCGCACCGTCGGGCCATACAAGCCCTGCGTACGTCCACGCGATCCTGTCCGTCGACGTCCGTATCTCGACGCCGGGGCCCGTGGAGAAGAGGAAGTAGTTCCCGCTGTCGTCCCGGCACAGCGTCGGGTCGTGCACCGCCGTGTCCCCGCTCAGGAGAGCGGGGTCCGGGTAGGCGTGGCAGACGCCAGCGAGCGCGAGCAGGGCAAGATGCGAGGACCAGCGCATATTTGGTCGTATGAAATATGATGCAACTGGATAAGTATATCGTCTTTTATAGGGCCTATGGTCATGTCTGATATTACAGTTAATTCACCAGTTCTGAGAACCGAGGGGCCATGTGCATGATTAGAGTTGCATCACACCACAAGGAAGCATCAGGGATATATTGGCAGGCCAGAAAGTAACAGCAGGACCTTTTGTCGTCTGAGAAGGGCAGGAAGTGGAGACGATGCGTGCAGCTCAACGCCTGGGCGGAGTTTCCGCAAAAAAGGTCGCGCGTCTGCCGTTTAGCAGTTCGTTGAAGCACTTGCTTGAGGAGGGCGCACAAGCATGTATCGTCATCATCGGGAAAAATGCCGATCCAGGGAGTCTAGCCGCTTCTTCGACGTGTGCGTCGGGATGCGCATCTTTACCAGCGCTGCAAAGCGAAACTGAATTTCGTCAGGTTCCTCAGTTCACCGGCGAGAGGGAGAGGCGAAAGGTTTTGCCACTCCAGGGTGGCAGATGGCAGACATTGAAGGCCTCATGGCGCTGTTTGTAAAAGCGCAGAATGGTCGCGACAAACTGTAAAGGCAACGACGACGGGAAAAAACAAACAATAATACACAAAGGGACGTCACAGCTTGCTTGAAATCTTGAATGACTTCTTCGATTATGGAGTCTTGAGAATATGACCAGTCAATGAGTAAATTCAGCAGTTAGGCGTAACATCTTGAATGTAAAGAAATACCAACTAATAACCGATTGACTAATGAGTGACAGATGCAGAGTGTGTAGTGTCACACGGCAAACTTTACGTCATATTGTGGCTCGTTTCGATTTGCTTCCGTCTTCGAAAACGGCTGAAGGCAAAAATTGGACAGCTGGCAGCTTAGATCCTCCCCCAAATCCTGCACATCTCAGCGTTGCTGCCCGAGTCTGCATTATTGAAGCGCAATTCAACTCGAAGGGTGCTCTATTGTCTCCCGTTCTTTGTTCTCCGTTTTCTCCGCGCTTAGACGCCAGAACGCGGCTCGATAAATAGCGCGCGGGGTGCACATTGTTCATGACGAGCCGCCGAACCAACCCCAGCCCCAGCCCTAGCACCAACCATGACCTGCCACATCAACCGCCTCGCGCCCGAGCTCCTCTGCATGATCTTCAGCGCGTGCATCGAGCGGCACGCCGGGCACTACGCCGCCGCCTCGCCAACCAAGGCCCCGCTCGTCTTCCTGCGCGTCTGCAAGCGCTGGCGCGCGCTCGCGCTGCGCGCGCCCGAGCTCTGGTCCTCCCTCGCCCTCCGGCGGCGCGTCGGCCCGCCGCACGGCTTCGACTTCGCGCGCGACGCGCACGCGCTGCAGCGCTGGCTCGCGCGCGCGCGCGGGCGCCCCGCGGCCGTGCAGCTCGCGTACGGCGACATCAAGCGCTACGGAAACGTGCTCATGTGGGCGCCGCTCGTGCACACCGCGCGCGCGCTGCTCGCGCCCGGCCCCGGCGCGCCGCCGCTCGCGCGCGCGCACCTCGCGCTGCCGGACGACTGCATGGAGCGCGTGCTCGCCGCGCTCGCCGCCGCGCCGCCGCGCCACGCGGGGCTCCGCGCGCTCGCGCTGCGGTCCTCGCGCGAGGGCGTGCTGCGCGCCCGCTACGCCGCGTACTGGCGCGCGGACGCCGCCGCGCCGCACTACCCGCTGTACACGCACGCGCTCGACCTCGCGGGGCTCCCCGCGCTCGCGGAGCTCAGCGTGCACTTCCCCGGGCCGCTGCGCTTCGCGGGGAGCTACGCGGGCGTGCGCACGCTGCGCGTCGCGCTCTTTAGCTGGGACCAGTTTGACGCGTACCTGCGCGCGTGCCCCGCCGTCGAGCACCTCGCGCTCGAGCTCCCCGAGGCGCTGCTCGGGCGCCCCAGTGTCGAGCTCGACGACAGCGATGTCGTCCGCCTCGCGCGCGTGCGCACGCTCGACCTGCACAGCGCGCTCAGCGCGCCGAACGGCGGGACCTTCGCGCTCGCGTGCCTCTTCCTGCGGCTGCGCGTCCCGCGGCTCGCGGTTCTGCGCGTGCGCCGCGTCGCGCGGGACGACGCGGTGCCCTTCCTCCCGATGCTCGGCCTCCTCCTCGAGCGCACGGAGCTCACGCTCGAGCGCTTCGAGATGTACGACTTCCCGCTCGACGCGCGCATCACGCGGTCGGTGCTCCCGCTCCTCCCGGAGCTCCGGCACCTCGCGTACCGCGACGCGCGCACGGGCGCGCCGCCCGGGCTGCTCTCCGCGTTCCTCGGGACGCTCGCGTGGAACGGGACAGACGACGCGCCGCCCCTCCCGCGCCTCGAGACGCTCGAGCTCGACGCGCCGGAGATGCGCGCGGGCAGGACGCGGTTTGCGCTGGAGCTCCTCAGGGTCGTCTCCTCGCGCGCCGCGTACGCCGACGCGGTAGACGCCATGGCCTCCACGAATAACAACGCGAAGCGCGCGCCGCGCGTCCGCGAGCTGCGCCTCCCAGCGGCGTACCTGCACGTCATGCGGCGCACCGACACGCGCGGCGTGCTGCGGGGCGTGCGCCTCGAGCGCACGGACGGGGCGGAGGACATGTATGAGGAGGACTGCAATCTGGACGACGGCGACGACTCGCACGCGATGGCGCTGCTGGCCGGGCGGAGGAGAGCGCGCGGCGTGGTGGGCGGCTGGGCGCCGTCGCGCGAGACGTGGGACTCCGCCGGGGCGTCCAGCGTGGGTGCGGCGCAGTTCGCGTCGCTGTTGGAGGTGGAAGCGATGACACAGACGGCGGAGGAGGGCTCCATGGAGTTCTAGGGTTGTTATTTATGAATATGTATATATCTCTTCGTGCTACATTTGAATGCTGTTTTCTGAGTCAGTTCAGTGGGTAGAGATGTGTGTACTGGAGAAAGGCGAGGAAGGGGATGTTGTAGCTGTAAACAGGCATTGTCCTGACACATCTGATCTAGAAGATGGCCGACGCGGCGCGCTTGCAAAATCCCACTGAATGCATTTACAGTTGATTATCTCATAATGCATACGCTCGTTCCAGGATTTCCTATGCATTAATAGATATTATGCAATAGTACAGGTGGGTGTAGAAAGTCTACGGCCCCCCTAAATAAGGAAGGTGGTTCCCGTCCGCACCGCCCGAACGTCCACATCGTCGCATTTACCTACGAAAAGACTAAACACGATGTATAACTGTTAAAGCCTTCTTTTTATACATCTATGATGCAAATACAACATATACACAGTCAATTCGAGGTTACACCGTTCACTATCACTGCTGTCACATGATCTGAGCTGTAGCTAGGACCACATTTTCAAGCTCGGTTGTAGGTCCGATAAAGGCCCCACCACAAATACTACATAAAATACAAAGTGTTTGGAGGCAACTTGAGCTGGCAGCGTGCTGTAGGCAATGGTGAACGACAGCGGAGGATGCGGATGTGTGTGCACGACGCGGACGGGAACCTCCTTCCTTATTTAGGGGGGCCGTAGACTTTCTACACCCACCTGTACATATATTAAAATGATTTTTAAATGATTTAAAAAATACATTTCTTGTTATAGGAAGTGACTAAGCTTAGCACTATCCGAATATGAAATATTACGTCATAACAAAACCTTAGAAAATCCATAACTTACACCTTTTAAAGCGTAATCCTGGAACATTGTCCGAAGTAAGCAGTTCTATAGCATTGTGGGATGTATTTTCAAAAACAAATGGATCCCAAAATTTCTAAAATTGCCTATATATTTATGCACAAACCGCCAAAGTCTTATGCAATATTAAATAGTAGATTTTGTGCATATTAACGCGGGCACGACGTCGGGACCCTCCATTTTCTATGCATTAATAGATTTATGCATCAGTAGCTTATTCGTTATGAGATAATCAACTGTAAACACAAAATCGCTGCTCTTTGCGGCTCGGACGACGGGCGTCTTCAGCCTCATAAGAAGTAACGACATGTTCTGTTTATGCACCATCTTCGTTGTTCCTGGCCGGCCTGGAACTCGGAGTATAATCAGGCGCGCTCGAATTAGGCGCCGTCCCCCTGGCTCTGCTCGGCGCTCGCGACTCGGCCCGGGGAAAGGCGCCGTCTGCGGGTGACTTGCGAGCCGCCCGAGGCCGGGCCTGGACCACGTCGCACAGACTCCCATGCCAGCGGAACGGGTGCGACAGCCGGTGACCTTCGCCGTCCGGCACTGACGTCACCCTACGGTCCTCTGAGTCTCATGCAGGCCGTTCCTTCCGCGCATCTCCCGCGGCCCTCTGAGCGTACACGTACTATACTAATAGCATACTGCAGCCGGTAAATGCGGCCGGGGGCTGCTCGCTCGGAAGCAGCGCGCGCCGCGCTGGCGTCGCACGGCGTATTTCAAATTCTCTATCAATGGATGGCATCGCACGACATGTCCCTTATCCGCTGTCCAGCCAGCAGCACCTCCGACGTCATGCCCCGAGTCGTCGGCGGCGGCATCGGCATCGGCGCGCGCGTCCCCTGTCCAGACGGCCGCATGCGCGCGTGCCGCTGCATCATACTATAATCTATGCTGGCGCATTCTCGAGCCCGCAAGGGCTTCGCACACGTACCAGGGGGCCGAACAGACAGGCCGCGCCGAGCGTGAACGGTGCGATTACAGCACGTACGCGCGAGCACCTGACGCAGCCCGATCCCGTGGCCCAACGTCCGTCGACACCTCCAGCCTCGCCACGACTCCCTTCTTCCAATACACCCCCCGCAAGCTCCGCCCGCAGCGTCATCACCATGGGCACCCCCTCCGCCTTCGTGTCCCCATGACCCCGCGAACCCGAGGCCCCGTGGCCCTATAGTACATGTATGACCGCACTCGAAGCCTGCCGTCCTGATCAGCGCCGATCCGCGCCATACATATGCAGTACCGCACCATACAGTTACATATATCTTCTGTGAGAATTTTCGCGATCTGCGGGGGCCCCCGCCGGCGATCGGCGTCTCGCGTAAGCAGCCGTAATATTAGACATGTATGTATTTCAGAAGGGCCGAGACGAGACGAGACGAGCGCGCCGGTTCCCTCCGTTTTCTGTGCATCTGCGTCTTTATGAGATTCTGTGCGCATTATTAACTTATAAGCTTATCCATTATGCGATGGTAAACTGCACGTTCGAATAAACTTCGACGTGCCGCAAAACACAGACAGAGGGTAATGGGGATACGAAATGCAGAACGGACAGCGGGCGGAGATACATACATACATACATACGTACGTACATGTTACACAGAGCGGATGCGGGTGCGGGTGCGGGGGTGTCTACAAAGCAATGCAAAAAAACAGACAGACAGATAGGGCAGAGAGACGAGACGAGACGAGACGAGGCGAGGCGAGGCGAGGCGAGACGAGGGAAAACGAGAGACAGTCAATCAAACACAAAAAAAGACAAAGGAAAACACGAGAGAGAAAGAAAAAGCCCAAAACATGACCAGCTAAACGATACACCGGGGGAGGCAGGGGGATCTTGCGGGTTGCGGGTTGCGGGTTGCGAGAGGGGCTGCGTATATGCTTCTGTGCCCGGGCGGCCGACTAAGTCTGTACACTATGGTAAGAAGACGAGGCGATATATGGGCGCGCGATGGGCGATATATATATATATATGTGTGTGTGTGTGTGTGTGCAGTCGTGGTGGTACAACGCCTCTTCGGCGTTCGTTGGCTTGGACATGATGGCGATGCGCGCGCGCGCGCGCGCCCAGGAACTCGAAGAGTGGTGGTGTGCATAGTGGGGATACATTGGCGGCTAAAAAAAGTAAACAATAAGCAACACATCCCCAAATCAAAAAAATCAAAAAATACACAAACCGACACACCGCCCGCACCCTACTGCCCCTCCACCTCCATCTTCGCGCCCGCGGGGACAAGCACGTGTCCAGGCGGCGGCGGCGGCGGCGGGAACGTGTACACGGGGAAGCTGAACGGGTACACCGCCCCGCCCGCGCTGCGCTTGCGCTCCCCCATCCCGAGCCCGGGCCCGGGCCCGCGCGGCGCCGCCCGCGGCGACGCGCTGTTCGACGACGCAGACGCGGAGCCCGAGGCGGAGGCGGAGCCCGCCATGGGCACGAGGCGGGGCGACGCGGACGCGCCATGCGCGTGCGCGTGCGGGAGCGGCGGCAGCTCGCGCTCGCGCCGCGCCGCGCCCGCCGGCCGCGCGTACGGGTGCGCGCCGTGCCCGTGCCCGTGCCCGTGTCCCGAGGACGAGCTCGAGCCCGTGCGCGAGTGCGAGTGCGAATGTGAGTGCGAATGCGCGCGTTCGCGCATGGGGACTGGGACCGGGCCAGGGGCGTACGCGGGGTCCGCCGGCAGGCGCGCGTGGCCCGGCGGCGAGCCGGCGGGCACAAACGCGGCGTCCGCGTCGCGCCCGTCCCAGCTGCGCCGCCGCGGCGCGGCCGTCTTGTCCGTCTCCGCCGAGGCGGGCGGCGGCGCGCCGTCCATGCTGACGTCCCCGTCCCCGTCCCTCTCCCTCTCCCTTTCTCTATTCCTCTCCCTATCTCGATCGTGGCCGCGCTCGCGCTCCTCCGCCTCCCGCGCGTCGCACTCCGACGCCGAGTCTGGCACGCCCTCCGCCTCCGACTCCTCGTGGCCCGTGCGCGCCGCGGTCGACACGCGGCGCGCCCTCCGCGCCCCGCGCGGTCCCTCTCCAAACTCCTCGCCCGCGCCCCCGTCCCCGTCCCCGCCTCCGCGCACCGCCCACTCGCGCGCGGCGCGCACAGGCGGCGACGCCAGACCAAACGGCGGGGGCGCCGGCGGGAGCGGCGGCGGGTACGCGCTCGAGTACGAGTGGCTCCGCCCGTGCCCGTACGCGGGGCCGCCGCCCATCTCCATCCTCTCCCCCCGCGCCGCATATGGCGGGTGGGCCGCGTGCAGGGCGCGTGGCGGGGGGAGCGCCGCCGGGTGTGCGCGGGGCGGGCTCGTGTCGGCGCCGCGGAACCCGCCGCCGCCCGCGAACGCGGGCGCGCTGTGCGTGTGCGCGTGCCCGCGCTCGCGCGGCGGCGGCGGCGGCGGCGGCGGCCATGCGGCACGCGAGGGATGCGGCGCGTATGCGGGGTGTGCGTGTGTGTACGGCGGGGAGTGCGGGAACGAGTGCGACGCGTGCAGCGCGTGCGCGCGCGGGTGGCCGTGACCCTGGCCCGGGGAGTACTGCAGCTGTTGCAGCTGCTGTTGCTGGTGCTGCTGGTGCTGGTGCTGTTGATGCTGGTGCTGCTGGTGCTGCTGCTGATACAAATGGGACTGCGCCGCGGCATGCGGGAGCGCGCGTGCGCCGTCGTAGGTGCCGTGCCGCTCGCGCGGGGGCGGGTACGCGTGGCCGAACGCCGGGGGCGACAGATGCGGCGGCGGCGGCGGGTACGCGTGCGCGGGGTACGCCCCCGCCGCCGCCGCGGCGGCGCGCTCGCGCTCCATCCTGTCCATCCTGTCCATACGCTCGAAGCGCTCCGCGCGGCCCATCCTCTCCATCCGCTCCACCTCGCCGGGGTGCGCGTACGCGCCCTGCGCATACTCCTCGAACCTCGGCTGCGCGCGGTACGCGCTCGGACCCGGGTGCTGCTGCTGCTGCAGCTGCATCGGCTGGGGCGGCGGCGGGAACGCGAACTCGTCGCCCCGCAGGCGGAGGCGCTCGCGCTCGTAGCCCGGCGCGGGGCCCGGCGCGAAGTGGTGGCGCGGCGCTCCCCCCGGCGCGTGGAGGCCGAGGGGCGCTCCCTGCGGCGCGCCGGGGGGCACCGCGGGGCCCGCGTGGTTGCGGTAGTGCCGGCGCATGTTGCTCGACACGTTGAACTGGCGGCCGCAGCCGGGGTACGGGCACTCGAACGCTGTTGGGTGCGGAGCGGGGGCGCGCGAGGGGGGCAGCGGTGTCGTGGTCGTTTTGGGGCCAGTGTCAGGGTCCGTGTGCATGCGTCGTTGGGTGTATTTGTGTATTTCGGTATTTTGCATTTGTTTGTTTTTTGATGAGGCCAATATGGGCCAGGTGGGGTGGAGCGGATAAGTGGCGTTGGGCCGCGGACGGCGGGGCGTGCGTTAAATGAAGCACGGAGGTGCGCAAAGTGGATATGTGAGTGGGATATACATAGGCAGGCGCGCGCGGCCAAACGCAGCCCGGACGTCGCGAGGGCGCATGGGGATACACAGCGCATTGCATATGCATCAGTCGCGTTGACGACAGTAGCACCAGCGCCAGATCAAGGTAGAAGTTTGCACATCGGCCGCCAATTCGAAAATTAGCGCGCGAGGCGTGGCGCCCGGGACGTCGCCAGCAGTATGGTATGGTGCATGTGTGAGGTTAGCGCGCCGGGGCAGGCCGAAGGAGGGTGCGCCAGCGGCGGTATGCACAGAAGCGGCGTTAGCGCGGCGGGTAGCGGCGGGCGAGGACGAGCAGCACAGCGTGCGGGCACGAGGCGGGGCCGTGCAGAGCCGCGCGCGGTATATAAGCGCATCCGATCCAATCATGCATCAGGAACAAGGTAGGAGGGCGTCCCGCGCGTCACGTCGACGAGAAGAGAGCCCAAGCACGAGCACACGCACGGAGATCCGCCCGACGGCAACGGCGCCAACGCCACGTCAGTGCATCGGAGAATATTCCGGAGCCAGGGGCGGGGGCCGCGTCCCAAAAACAACACAAAAAGCAAAAGGCAAAACAACGTGCGGGAGGGATGCAAAGCAAGGCCAGGACCAGGACCAGGACGAGCCCGAACAGTCCGTCCCGTCGACACGGGGGGAGCCGCGGCGCCGCGCACAGTCGAAAGGTCGTTTTTTCGGATTTGGAAGAGCGAGTAGGCAGTCGCCGGTGAGCGCGCGAGTGTGCGTCCGCCGTACCGAGTGATCGCACCGGATTTGCATGAAATAGAGTCCACCGGGCCATCAGGACCAGACCACCAGGCACCCGCCGAGTCCAGGATCGAGTATCGAGTGTCGTTCCGCGAGTATCGTTCCGTATTCGCGTTCGCATTCGCAAACACAAGAACAAAGCATGTAAAGAAAAGAAAAAAATCACATATCCAGTCAGTGCTCCGTTGTTTCTCTTTCTGTGAGAGGGGGTGGGGGGAGAGGGGGTAGGGTGGACAAAGACGAAGAACGAAGAACGAAAAAAAAGTGGCAAAAAGCACTTTTTTTGTTTTTGAAAGAAGTGAAACGAAGTAAGAAAAAAAGATGTCCCCCCTCCCCTCCAAAACAAAAGTAATAAACACGCACGCTTCGCCCCCGTATGCGTATTGAGGTGTATCTTGAGGCTGCTCGGGCGGTTGAAGCGCTTCCGGCAGTGCGCGCACGTGTGCCGCTTGCCGTCCTTGCCGTCCCCTTCTCCTTCTCCCGCCTCTCCTGCCTCGAGTTCGCCGAGTTCGCCTTCTCCGTCGCCGAGTTCGCCTATCTCGCCATCTGCAAGTTCGCCAGCCTCGCCTTCGCGGAGCGAGACAGAACCGGGTCCTCCTCCTCCTTCTCCTTCGTTCTCGCCGGAGCCCGCGCGCCGCTTATCCGCATCCGCATCCGCGCCCGCGCCGTGCGACTCCACAGACGTCGGCGCCGTGCCGCCCTCCTCCCCATCCATATCCCCATCCTCCTCCCCATCCTCATCATCATCCAGCTCGTCCTCCTCCTCCTCTTCCTCCTCCTCCTCCTCCTCCTCCTCTTGTTGTTGTTGCCGTCGCCCGCGCGCCCGCGCAACATCGACGTCCATCGCCTCGCCCTCGCCCTCTTCTTCCTTCTTCATCGTCGACACTGAAGACATCGACGCAGGAGGGAGCGCGAGCGAGAGGTGCAGCAGGCCCTCCGCCGCCGCCGCGGTGCTCGTGCTGCTCGTGCTGCTCGCGCCGCGCCGGTGCCCCGGCCCACCGTGCGTCCCGGGGCGGCGCGCGAAACTCGATCCCGCGCCTGCGCTCGATCCCGAGACAGACGCGGACCCGGAGCTAGACGCAGAGGCAGAAGCGAGCGGGGGCGCGTACGACGCGGCCAGCGCGGGGAGGCCCGGCGGCGCGCGGGCCCTGGGCGAGGGCCCCGGCGCGGAGAGGCCGAGGCCGAGGCAGGCGCGCGCGTTGAGCGAGGCGAGGGAGGCGGGGGGCGAGTGTTGTGCGTATGACGTGTGTGGGTGTGTATGTGGGTGGGAATACGAGTGCGAGTGTGGGCGCGAGTGGGAGAGCGACTGCTGCTGCTCGAAGAGGTGGTCTGCGCGCGCGAAAAGAAAATAAACGTCAGCACATGTGACAGCTCGTAAACCCACAACGGAAGAAAGAAAGAAAGAAAGGAAAGAAAGAAAGAAAGAAAAAAGATGGAAATCGGATGGGATGTTGTGTATGAGAAGAGGAGCGTAGTTTGCGGTGTGTCGCACGCTGCCTGGCAACGCGCGCGCGCGCGCTGCCACCCGCCAACCGCCAACAGGCGGCTGTGTGTCCTGACGACAGAGATGCAGATGCAGATGGAGACGCAGATGCACGGTTACGCAGTTACGCGGCGCAGATGCGCAGAGATGCAGCGCAGCGCATCGAGACTGCGCGCTGTGCACACGCCGGGGGAGGGTACTCGCGCACCCAGCATCCAGTACGCAGCGCCCAGCACGCAGCGCCCAGTATCCAGCATCCAGCGGGCGTGTGTCCCAGACACACCGCACACACCACACACACGAAAACGGGGACGCAGCACAGCAGAGAAAGGAGGGAGGGAACAGGCAAGAAAGGAACGGGAACGTACCGGGGAAGAGGTCCCTGATGCCCGGGAGCGCAGTCGCCGTCGCGGGCGGCGGTGCTGCCGCGCCCGCTGTATGTGCGCCCGCAGCCGCAGCCGCAGGCGCTCGCATCCCCGTCCCTGCCGCCAAGCCGTCCGAGCCGCGCGCGCCGGCCTCTCCGTCCCCAACGGAGCCCGTGGGCGCTGGTGCGGGCGCGGGCGCCGGTGACGGCCGGCGCTGGGGAGGCGAAGACGACGACGAAGTTGAGGTGGGCGGTAGCGGTGTTGAGATGGGTGATGATAGCGGTGTGAGCGCAGGTAGTGCTGGCGGCGGCGGATAGGCGGCGGCGGCAAGGGGCGCGCGCGGGGATGGCGACGTCGTCGTCGTCATGGGGAGTGTTATCGGCGACGTGTTCGGGTTCGTCTTCGCCGGCTCGCGGTCGTGGTCGTGTGCGCAGTCGCGGTCGCGGTGGTGGTCGTGGTGCTGGCGGGTGGTGGTCGTGGTGGTCGTGGTTGGTCTGAGGTGCTGGCGGTGATCAAGATGTGTGAGAGCCCGCTCGCTGGCGAAACGAAACAGGGGGTGTGTGCGTGTGCGTGCGTCGTATTTCCCAGAAAAGATATCCCGCAAGAAAAACGAACCAAAATCAAAAATCAAAAATTCGAAAAACAAAAGATCAAAAGTAAAAGCAAAAAGCAAAAAGGGAAAGTAAAATGAGAAGGGAAGAAGGGTGGGGGATGTCAAGGCGAGCTCGAGCGGGAAAAGAAAAGGGCCAAGTGAGTTCGTCGGGTTGGGAGGTATAAATACATATAGGGGAGGCGATGAAGTCATCAGCCCACGCGCAGCCGTCCGTCAGTTCGAGATCGGCGTCTGCCCCCCTTGGCCTCGTCTCGCCCTGGCCCCGGACACCCCGCATCACGTCATCATATCCCATCCCTCATCAAAACCCACCTCGCGACGATCGCCGCACATAAAGTATAAATAAACACGCGCCCTCCGTCTCCCACGGCCGATTTGCATCCCCCCCCCGCTAGAAGCGCCCAGCGATCCCCTTTCTGCCCTCGCGCCCGCTATTTTATTTTAATTTCGTTATTTCGAATTCGGCGCTCGCTCTGGTGCCCGGGCATCACTCGCTCCAATAAACAACGCACCTGTTTCCACGCCCGTCCGCCGCGCCTCTTTCCCCATACTCCCTCACACACACACACACGCATATATACTTATACACCGCCCGCCCGCGCTCAATATGTACGAACGCAACGCCCGTCCGGGGAACACAGACCTAACCCTCAAACACATACATATATTTATATATATAATATATACAGCCCCCACTACTGCTACGCCTGCGCGCGGTCTGCGCCGCCACCGCTCCCTCTCTCTTTCCCGCAGTCCCCATCCCACCTACCCCCCGCTTACGCCCAGCCGCGCCCCACCTATCGCCCAGCCCGCTATCCGCGCCAGCACACACACACACAGACACCTATCTCCGCGCACCGCTCCCACCGCGCGCGCGCCGTACCAGGCTCCTGCGCTGCCCAACTCGGACACGCGTGCGTCCGCGGTCGCCGGCCCCTCGCCCTATACCCCCAACTGCCGCGTCGCAGCACAGCGCAGCACGGGCAACCCGACCCAACCCGTTTCTGCGCCCGGCGATCCGCCGATCAGGCTCAGGCTCAGGCTCGCGCTCAGGCTCAGGGCCAAATCAAGCCCCGGTCCCGGACCCGCGTCGCCCGGCACCGGCCCAGGGGCCCAGGCCCGCCGATCAACCCGCTCCATCCCGAGGCGCGCGCGCGCCAGACAGCCGGCACTGGGCTGCGCTGTTGAAGTTGGCGGCGCGCGCCTATGCGTGTGTGTGTGCCTTACAGCACACCCGCGCCTTCGCATCTGGCAGATATCCACCAGGGCACGCGCCGGGCGGGTTCTTCAAAAGCGGCGGCGGATTCTCACACAGACAACGCTGGACTCGCTGCTGCTAGTGTTAGCGCGCCGCTAAGAACAGAATGAAAAATCGGGGATTGCGAGAGACGATGTTTCGACGACGGGGCGCGCCCGCCCTCCGTTCTTGGCGTGCTCGCGGGTTAGTCGGGGTCCACTGACGAATGATCTGCTCGAAGGTGGGCAGCACATGCGCACCCCGCCCAGAGCAGACGCGGGCGAAACACGGATGGGAAAAAGCGCGTAGACGGGAGCTCATCTGGAGATACGCACAGGCTGCCGCACGTGTCTGCGCGAAGACACGCGCCTCGATGCCGGTGCCGGCCAGCGGGAACGGGCCGATGAGGGAGGGGGCGAGTACTAATAGCTATGAGCGTGGGGATCCGCCGGGGGTCTCCTCCGTGCGGGCCTTCTTGGCATTCGTATCCAGTATGCCTGGCCTGCGCGGCTGGCTCGCGCGGGCCTTCCTTCGGCTGGTGAACATGTTTCCTCTTTTCCGACTTGCCCGTCCAGCAGACCGACCCACAGCATCTCAGCCGTCCGCGCGCCGGGCTGAACTTGAACGGGGCCGGCTGGCCGGCCGCAACACCAGAGGGTGCGTGATTTCGCTCGAGACCGCAGCACTTCAGTGCCCGTCTTTGTGCGCGGTTTTCTCTCTTCTTGCTGGCGACACGGTGTCGAGCGCTCTTCTCGGGCGCGAACAGGAAGAAAAAAATGCGGGCTCCGATCACGCGAAGGCGGGCGCGCGGTGTCGCTGGCGGGCACGTATACGTACGTACATCCTCAAATCAGACGCCCGCTTTTCCTCTCTGAAACAATCGACATCTTTTCGTTCCTCCGGCGCGTGCTCGCCCATTCCCGGCAGCGCTTCAAGCCTGAAAACGGAGCGAATCTGGATCGCTCGCGCGCGCAAGCTCAGTTGTCCCTGACCGCTGATCGAAAACATTTCTGAACTGGCCGGCGTGTAGCAAGACGCTTGTGGGATCGCTGCATTTTATTGCACCACATTACGCGCGCTACGCTCATACGCAGTTCTATCATACCGCATATCTACGCAGCCCGTATCTAAATATATCTCCCCATAATGCCCAGAAACTGCGACACTTGCGGGTTGTCCTGATTGGCTACGGGTGGAGCACAGGCCGGGGGAGGGGGGCTTTTTCAGCTCACCCTCCTCGACTCTCTCTCTTTGTCGTGGAATACCTCGTGACTGGCGTCTTCCCGCAGAAGCTGGATCTGCAGTTCGAGACACGCGTGCGCGAAAGTTCTTCCCGATCGCCGCCATCTGTGTCGGGTGTTTGCGCCATTGTGTAGCACCCGCTGTTGCGCAGGCACAGTACGCGAGCAGATAAGTACCGGGAACAGCATGCGAAAAGAAAACGAATGCGCACTGAGCGATATCCGCACTCCTTCGTTATATCTATCCGATCTGATTCTGAGCGTGCTCGCGTCTGCCTCTACAAGCTGGCTCTTCAATTCTGGCACACACACGCACACCCATAAGCGCGATAGCAGGAGTGTCAGTGCGGGGCCGTCCGCTCAATCGCAGGTGAGCGAGCGAGCTCACCCCTGCAAAGCTCGGTATATCTCTTGTTCATGTCCTCCTTTTCTTTCAATATGGCGGGCTTGCTTATTTCCTTGTGCGGAAATGCGATGTCGATAGAGCGCTCGCACACGTCCGGCCTGTCTTAAGTATGCAGGCGTGATCCCCTTTGTCCAAGAACAAAACAACGCAAAAGCAAGCAACTTTGCTTCCACAATCCGACCTTCCGTGGTACGTCAGGAGAGCATCGGATCCCCTTACGGTTACTACCGGACGAGCTTCCTGGCAACATGGATACCCAGATGACTTATTCAGGCCCACCGGGACGACGTCCCCCGAGTCGCTACAAAGGGCAATTTGCAGTGTGGCGGAGGACACAATCTACGCAGGCAAAGGCCCCCTTCCGGAAGCCGTCCAATGTGGCTGGCCCTGTTTGTGGCTCGACAACCGGAGGGACTGGGCAGACAGAAAGGGCCGCAGCGCGCTATTGCAGCTGGAGCAAGCATTACGGAACTTTGCTGCGCAGGGGGAAGAGCAGCAAACCCGGTTCCAGAAGCAGTTCGCACTTGATCCTGTTCTTGTGGTTGCACCCACAGCCATTGGGGGTTGTCTCTACTAGACTTAAAGGCCGACGTTGAAGCTGCGCAGAGACAAGAGATTAGTTATTGAGTAGTGTCATACGCCCCAGCGGTGGGATACTGAAGGGTCATCAGGATGAGAACTCGATTACAAACTCAACAGAAAGCCTTCGTATAGAACTGGCGCCAGCAACGAGCTACGGCATTCATTCTTGCGTTGTCCCAGGTGACTAAGGAGCAATTGCTGCCTTGCAGCTTTGTAGATTTTTCTGGAGTGAATAGGCCCAGCATGCGTCAACTGTCCTAGCTGACGCTTGTCAATATTTACCGAACTCCGACCAGACAATAAATCGGAACCTATTCATGTTTTTAAAGATAGTCATGTGCACCGATCCAGCGCGTTAATGCCTATCCGGACGATCATCCTTCACGTCGACAGTTGCCACTCAGTCACTGAAGACAGAGGGCATTGATAAACGTCAGCACGAATAGGGCAGACTCAGAAGGGCCTGCAAGCTGCAGCCACATACATACGTCGCCCTCTTCTATCCCCGAAGCACGGCATTGTCTCGGATCTAGTTGGTCCGATGGTAACAGATGCGCCCACCGCGCGGGAGAAACGCGTGTGGAAATGCATACATGGGATACCATCTGTTGACCGTTTAACGTGAATGCGTGCCCCGATCCCGGCGCCAAGCAGCAGAAATGTGCATGGCGCAAGTCGTCAGAGGCTGGAAATGAAACCCCGTCTACGCAAATATAAAGTTATGAAATATTTCATTCATGGGCAGGAATAAGGATGCCATATCGACACGGCCGGGGCATGTTATGGAGATGACGTTGTGCTCGTGGTTCCAGCGAGCCCGTTCTGAAATGCAGTTTGTTATAGTCGATCCGCAGCTTTGTCGCACGCGCTGGTCCTTGCCGATACGTTTTTCGACGCCGTCCCGGAAGCCTAGGCAGAGCCCGGGGGCCATGCGCCCGCTGCACCTGCGATTGCAAATTCGCCAGCTAGCCAGCGCAAATCGAGCAGCGCGCTGAAACCCGATGCGCATGGGGGGTTTTCAAAGTCGGCCATGCGGCGAGATGATTCCCGGCCACCCTCGAATTTGGACGGACACGGTGTGCCTGCAGCCAGGCCTAGCTAGTGCTGAGGGCAAAGCGCGGATCGGGGGCTTACGAGACGAGACGGGACGACAACGAGGCAGTCGAGCCCCTATCGAGTTTCTCTCCATTCTCGCGGGGTTCCTCGGGGTCCGCCAATGAATGATCTGCGAGAATAAAGCCGAAGGGTAGGGCATGCGCACGCGTGTCCCAGAGAGCTATAATGCCAATCCGGACGATCATCTCTCATATCGACGGGCGCAAATTGCGTCACCGAGCGCAGCACATTTCCTCGATTTTGGCGTCCATACTCGCCAGCGCAGAGAGGGCACGGTTAGACCTGGAAAGGCCTGCAGGCTGCAGCCACACACACATACGTCACCGTCCTTCTTCCCCCGAGTATCATCCCGGATCTAGTCCGCTGGTAACAGACGTTTGCGGACTCGCGGGAGAAACGGGTGGGGAGATGTATACATGGGAGATCATTTGAGGTCATCTGCAGATCATCTGTGTGAAAATGCGTGCCTCGATGTCGATGCCGGCCAGCAGAAAACAGGCCGATAGGGGTAGAATGCTACAAGCGTGAGTCCGCCGAGAGTTCTCGCGCGGGCCTTCTTGGGTCCGTATTCAGTTTGCCTAGACTACGCAATAAGCTCGAACAAGCCCTCCTTCGGCGGGTGAATACGTTTCCTCATTCTACTTACTGTCCAGCAGACCCACAGCATTTCAATTGTCCACGCGCCAAGCTGAGCTTGTAAGGGCCGGCCGCAACTCTAAAGAGTAAGTAATTTCGTTAGGTACCACAGCATTCGAAACCGCTGTTTTGATCGTTTTGCTCCTTTGTTGTTGGCAACGCGACATCGAGAGTTCTCGGATGCACGCAGGAAGAAGAAAAAATGAGTGCCGATCACACGAAGGGGGACGCGCCGCGGCACGTCACACGTGGTCACTGGCGAGCACGTACATCCACAAATACGACGTCGCTTTTCTCTGAAACAGCTCGTCTTCGTTCCTATGACGTGCTCGACCATTTCTGGTGGAGATTCGAGCCGGAAAAATTGTGCGAACCTGAACCGCGTAAGTTCAGCGTTCCTGAACGCCGATCGACATTTCGCCTGGTTAACTTATGTAGCAAGACTTGTGCGACCGCTGCATTGTATTGCGCCACTACACGTACACACGGCCGGCCTCATACGCAATAAAATCCTATACTGCCTGTCTAGTCTGCACTTACAGCTATTTGCAAAAATGATGGCAGTTGCCGCGGGTCAGAATGAAATGAAAGAGTTCACGACTTAGTGAGATTTCGACGCGGCGAGCGTGGGAACACGCGTGGACGTCGTACAGCCCCTTGCCAAAAGTTTATCCCGCCCCCCGTCTTTAATGTAATCTTGACATTATTCTATCAAATTATCCGCTGTCCTCCAGAAAAATCTTACCTACGTTATACATGATAAGTAACATCTGTGCAAATTTTGTAATAGAAATCCACAAAGGTATTTCTTATGTAAAGCGGCAGCGCAGAGAGATCACACAGATCAGAGGCTTCAGAGTACTTGTATATTCGTACAGGAGTAGCTGCCCTTATATACCCAAGGTCTACATGATCAATAAGCAAAAGAGATGTCGCAATAATGATGCGATACAGTGCTGAGCGAGCAACATGAGTAAGACAATAGAAACTGACTAAGAGACCGTAAGTGACCATGAGTAATACTAATTATCTAATACTCCTCCTCAAACGCGCAATCCGAGTCTTTCGGTGAAGCGTTTGACTTTAACAGGGACAAGCGCCTTGGTAAACATGTCTGCCTCGTTGTCGTCCGTTTTGACGTATTCGAGGTGAATAGTACGCTTGTCGACGTGCTCGCGAATCCAGTGGTAACGAATGTCGATGTGTTTCGTACGAGGGTGGAATCGCTCCTCCTTGGCCGTGGCAAGGGCCGACTGATTGTCACAGAAGATGGTGACGGGGAGGGTGTTCATTTTGAGGACGTCGTGTAGGATGTCTGCAAGCCAAATCGCTTCTTTGGCAGCATGCGTGAGGGCGACGTACTCGGCTTCGGTAGTGGAGAGTGTAACGATCTCCTGCCGCTTCGATGACCATGAGATCGCGGCGCCGAATAACTTGAAAACGTAGCCAGAAATGGCGTGTCGTCCCTCAGTGGACATGCCGTCCGCGTCCGAATATCCAACCAATCCTTGTCCTTCTCCTCCCAAAACTAACCATTGTTCCTTCGTCGCTTTGAGATACTGGAAGACTCGCTTCACAGCTTCCCAGTGGGCATAGCCCGGGTTCTCCATGAACCGCGCGAGTTGTCCTACAGCGTAGGCGGTGTCGTAGCGAGTGACGTCCGTAGCGTATCGCAGTGCTCCTGTAGCGCCTCGAAAGGGTCATTTCGCCATTTCCTCGATGTCAGCGTCGTTGGTGGGACAATTGTCCTTCGTTAGTTTTGCATCGGGGAGCATAGGCGTGTTAGCGTCACGAGCGTCGGCGAAACCGTATCGATGGAGGATGGTGTCGATATAAGAGAGTTGGCGTAGCATGATCGTTCGTTTAGCGCGGTCGCGCTTGATTTCAATGCCTAAAAGCCAATTAATTTCTCCTCCATCGGTAAACTCTACCTGTTTTCCGATTAATTCCTTCAATTTGGCGAGGTATGCGACGCTGCTCAAAATAAGCGTTAAATCGTCAACATGCGAGAATGTTATTGTCATGGCCCCATCTGGGTGATGACGAAACCAAACCGCATATTCTTTGTTGGCACGACTTAGCCCTGCTGAGGCAAGCGTCTTGCATAATACCTGATACCATCGTCGTCCTGACTGCTTAAGTCCATAAAGCGCCCTACGAAGGCGCAAGACTTGTCCTGGTTTGATGCCGGGCATGGTATAACCAGCCGGCGGACGTGCGTAAATGATTTTGTCGTCGTCGAGTTTGCCGTACAGGTATGCTGACTTGATGTCGATCTGCTGGATCTCCATATCGTGTGCAGCAGCGTAGGCCAATATGGCGCGAACGGTGGCGAGACGAGCGACGGGTGCAAATGTGTCGTCGGAGTAATAATCCACTCCATCGACCTGCGAAAAACCTTGAGCGACCAACCGAGATTTATACTTATCGATGGTTCCATCCGCCCGGCGTTTAGTACGGTGAACGAACTGCAAGCCAATCGTTTTGGCGCCCGGTGGAAGGTCGACGTATTCGAAGACTTCGCGCTGAATGAGAATGTTTGATTCGGTGTTCATGGCGTTGTACCATTGCGCGGCGTCAGGGCGTTTGTTAACTTGGGCGATGGTGGTCGGGTCGTCTTGGTTGTCTCCTCCTGCGGCTAGCCAGACTTCGGCCGACATAGCCTGTGGTGGAGGGGCGTCTTCATCGTATTCGAGTTGTTGGACACGGCGCGATGCCCTCTTTTGGCGTTTGCCGCGTCCTTCCTCGGTGCTGGTGTCCTCGGGTACAAGCGTTTCGTCTGAACTGGTGACTGGTAGCGTCGTCGTTTGCGGCTCTTCGTGTTCTCAGGCTCGGTTACTGGGCCAATGTCGACTTCGACTGGTTGCTCCTCCTGAACGTCGGAGGGCTGCAAATTTAGCATTTGAATGTTGCGCTCGGTAGATACCTTGCGCTCTTTCTCCCAGTAAACGCGATGACCTTTCGCTGTTTCGTCAGGTCCAAGCCAGCGGCCTAAGGTGCCGCGGTTGTCGAGCTTTTCAGCTGATTCGAGCCGAATGACGCATCGTTGTCCAAAACGATAAACCCATTGGAGGTTCGGCGGGTGACCGAAGCGTACCTCGTAAGGTGATCTGAAACCAAGCGCCGAGTGCGGTGTCCGATTATAAACATATGAGACGTACTGTAAGCACTCTCCCCACAGCCATGTGGGTAAGTGCACGCTGGCCAAATTGGCCCTTATTGCATTGAATATTGTGCCATGAGCACGTTCCGCAACTCCATTTTGCTGCGGTGTATCGTGGACGGTGAGGCGGCGAATCGTGCCGTTAGCCTCGAGATACTGGCTGAATTCGCGCGAAAGGAAAGCGCCGTCGTTGTCGGACTGGAGGACTTTGATCGTAATATTATGCTGGGTTTTAAGCAGCGATTGCCAGCCGACGTATTTTGACATGGCGTCCGATTTCGCGGTCATAGTTTGCATTTGAAGCCATCGAGTTTTATCGTCCACGATCGTAAGCGCGTAGCGTGCGTGGTTAATTGTCCTAACCTTCGCCGGTCCCCAAATATCCATGTGAAAATGGTCGCCGAACTCCTTGGCGAGGGGACTGGTGCGTTCGGAAGGGATAGGCGTTCGTCTGATTTTGCCAAGCGCGCAGGCAAGGCAATCCTTCTCAATATCCTGCTTCGGGTCGAGACACATGCCGACGAGTTTGCCATTGTTATTGAGACGGCGAATGTAACCATAATTGATATGGCTAAGTCGACAGTGAATATCGTATAGCGAGAGTAGCGGCCAATCTTTAGACCGCGCGTCGGTGTCGGCAGCGTTGGCGTAATGACGGTGCCAGCGAATAGCGTACAAGTCGTTCTGGAGAGCGATGTCGGCGATGATAGTGCCGAACCGGTTCTTAATCCACAAGTGTCCGCGACTAAAGAGACACGCGTAGCCCGCCTTATCGAGCTTCGGGACTGAAATAAGCGTAGAGTGTAAATCCGGCGCATAGCGAACGTCACTCAGCTTCATGACATTTTGTTTGTCCTGGCAAGGGACAGTGACGTCCATGTCTCCAGAATGTGTCGACTCGAAATATTGGCCGTTGGCCGTGCGAATAGTGACGGGCTCGGTGAGCTGGACATTGTAAAGCCGATTAATCTCCGGCGTGAGATGGAGGGTTGCCGCGGAATCAAAGGCGTCGATGCGGTAAGTCGATGCCGCAGAGGCTTGCTCCTCAGTGGCACACAGCCAGGCGTTGTCGGGTAGCTCTTCAATAAACGCAGCGGAAGCGGATGCGGTCGTCGACTTGTTCTCCTCCTTCTTGTCGTCCTTCTTGTCGTCTTTCTTCTTTGACTTGTCGTCTGTCGCTTCGCTGGCCGATTCGCGCTTTCGCTTTGGCGAAGGACATTTGTTGGCGAAGTGACCGAAACCAGAGCAGTTGTAGCATTTCTTGCTGGAATCGTCGGACTTGCCATCGCGCTGGCCATGACCCTGGCCTCCTCCGCGACCACGTCCACCGCGGCCGCCTCGTCCGGATCCTCTGCCACGACCTCCTCCTCGGCCGCGGCCTCCTCCGGAATAATTCGCCTGCTCCTCCTTGCGCTGACCAGTCTTCGCTAAGACGGTCTTGGAGGCGGCTTTCGATCGTAATGCGTTTACTACCTCGGTGGCAGTGAAAGCGCGCGTCTGGGGCTGGATCGGTTGCTGGCCGGCCGGTATGTTCTGGTTGATGGCCGCCATTTGAGCGATGATGATCGCATTCACGGTATCGATATTGCCCTTCAGACTCTGGATGACGTCGCAATAGCTCTCCGGTACCGAGGCCGAGAGTGCGTTGATAAAAGTTTCGTCGGATACGTTGCGGCCAAATTCCGCAAGTTTACTGCGAACGTCGAGCATTTGATCGATGTGCTTATCAATTCCTTTATCATCATGACATTTGAGTTGGTATAGCTTAGCTTCGGTAACTGCCTCAACGGTCTGGTTAACGACGTTATAATCGCGCTCCAAAACCGTAAGGACTTCGTGCGCGTGTTCGAAGGTCATAACCTTCAGGAAAACTTGTGTCGGAAGCTTCCCATTGATCGCAGCGACAAGCTGATCGTCCAGGCTAACCATGGCCGCGTCATTGGCAGCCGGTGGTCCTATAAGCAGGGCTCGGCCGCCTGCTGCTCGAGCGCATTGCCTGATGCGAGCGATCCACGGTCGGTAATTCGAGCCATCGGGCTTAAGCTGTTCGACATCGGAGAAAACTTTTGCGACTTCAACCATTGTAAGAATTCGACGGTAGGTGAGTGGTGGCTGGGCTGGTGTAGTAGCGATAACAGGTGTAGGGATAAATGCGAGGAACTCAGCGAAAATATCCCAATCAAACAACCAATTAAACGAGTTAGCTTGGTACGCAGCTACACGTGTGTCGAAGTCAACCTGTCTAGGCTGGAACTGGATGAGATCGTCGGGAGTGTCTTGGAACGCCTCAAGTAGATCGTTTGAGATAGGGATCCACGGGTCGATGGGAGTCCCGGTCTGAGCGAGGTTCAGGCGAGATGTGAGTCGAGGTCGAGAGGTCGTATATGCGAGTGTGATGGTTTGATTGTGACGGGTAAGTTTCATAAGCTAAGCGAAGTACGAAGCGCGCCTCAGAGCCCAAGGCTCATAACCTAATAGAAATCCACAAAGGTATTTCTTATGTAAAGCGGCAGCGCAGAGAGATCACACAGATCAGAGGCTTCAGAGTACTTGTATATTCGTACAGGAGTAGCTGCCCTTATATACCCAAGGTCTACATGATCAATAAGCAAAAGAGATGTCGCAATAATGATGCGATACAGTGCTGAGCGAGCAACATGAGTAAGACAATAGAAACTGACTAAGAGACCGTAAGTGACCATGAGTAATACTAATTATCTAATATTTTGAAGAGGATCCATGAAGTAATGAGCTTGGAAGGTGGGGTCTGAATATCTGCACAAAAATGGTACTCTTTTCAACATTTTTTAGCTGATATAAATTCAGTGAAAACAGTTCTAGACCTAATAATTTTACAACCTGTATAACTAAATAGCATATAGACGGTCTGAATTTACAGGATTTTCTGTGATACGTAGTGAAGAGTTACAGGGCTTACAAGGAGCTTTGAGCAAAAAATGGTCCAGTTAAAACCGGAGCAATACACGACGTCCACGCGTGTTCCCACTCTTTCATTTCATTCTGACCAACGGCAACTGCCACCATTTTTGCAAATAGCTGTAATTACTGTCCGGCAGACCCACAGCGTTTCAACTGCCCAGGACTTGTGGGACCACTGCGCTATATTGCATTACTACACGTACATGTACGGCAAAAATGTCTTCTACCGCCTGCCTGCCTAGTCCGAACCTAAATTTATCTCTCCATAATCCTCAGAAACACTGCAATTAAGAGTTGTCCCAAGCGGCTGTGGGACTCATACTCGCACAGGCGCGAAGCTACCATATCCTACATCCCCATGATGTTGTTCGTGATCGATAGATGTCTGCAAGAGCTCTATTCTCATTTCCAAGCACGCGTCCTCGAAGTCCTTCCCAACCGCGTATATTTCCCCCGGGCGTCGGCGATCAAACTCGCACGCAGGGTCACAAATCCATTTGGTAGCGCCCTCTGTTCCGCAAGCGCGCGTGCGTGCAGCCAGGGCACCGTAAGCACGGGCGCAGCATGTGGAAAAAACGAATGCGCACCTAAAAATATCATCACTTTACCGTCAGGTAACCTATCCCCCATGATTTCGAACCGGTCTGTGTCTGCCGCCACAAGCTGCCTCCTTAATTCTGGCACACCGCACGCGCGATAACAGGACTGTCAGCGCGGGGCCGTCCGCTGCATCGCAGGTAAGTGAGCTTACCTTTGCGAAGGTCAGCATATGCGGTCTTCCTAACTTCAGCATCCGGGTCGTTCATGTTCTCTTTTCCTCCAAATTTCAAGCTGGCGGGTTTGCTTAGTTCCTTGTGCGGAGAAGTGTGATGTAGATAGCGATTTCACATATGTCTGACATTTCTTAAGTACACAGACGTGATCCCCTTCAAGACAAAACAGTGCAAGAGCAAGCGCCTTTGCTTCCGCAAAGTATGCAGAGACGTTACGGGACCATCGAATCCCCTTGCGGTTATTACTCGACGACTTTCCTAGCAACATATATGCCCGGATGGCTTGTTCAGGCCCACCGGGACGACGTCGTCCGAGTCGTTACAAAGGACACGTCGCATTGTGGCGGCGGACACAATCCGCGTAGGCAAAGCGCCTGCCGGAAGCTATCCAATGTGGCTGGCCCCGTCCGTGCTCGACAACTGGAGGGCCGTGTATGGACTGGGCAGCCAGAAAGTGGCCTCAACGTGCTATTGCAGCTGGAGCAAGCATTACGGAACTTTGCTGCGCAGAGGGAGGAGCAGCAAACCTGGCTCCAGGAGCAATTCGCACTCGACAGTCTTAGTTGACGCTTGTCGATTTCAAATCAAAATTCTAACCTGACGATAAATCAGAACCCATTCATGTTTTTGAAGGTAGGCATGCGCACCAGCTCGGCGCCATAATGCCAATCCGGACGATCATCCTTCACATCGACAGTCGCAACTGCGTCACTTGACACAGCGCCCTTCCTGACTTCGGCGTCGATATACATCAGCAGATTCAGCACGGAGAGGCCTGCAAGCTAAAATCACGTACATACGTCACCTTCTACCCCCGAAGGAAGGCATCGTCTCGGATCTAGTCCGCTGGTAACAGACTCGAGAACCTCGCGAGGAAGCGCGTGAGGGAACGCATACATTCATAGAAGATCATCTATCGACCGCGCATGCTTGCCACGATGCCATGCCAAGCAGCAGAAATCGGCCGGTGTCAAATGTTATGAGCGTGAGCTCTCCGAGAAGATCCGCGCGACTCTCCTGGATTAGTCGGTATTCAGCTTGCCTAGTGGATACGTTTCCTCGTTTCAACTTCCCGTCCTTCAGACTCCAAACATCTCGATTGTCCGCACGCCAAGCTGAAGTTGAATAGAATCGATCCTTGAAATGCAGTACCGAAGAGCGCTCGATTTCATTCGCTATAAACCCTCATTTCGTATGTCTAATTCGTTTTCCCCTGGCAACGCAGCAATGAGCTCTCGGGTGCAGGAGGAAAAAAGGGAGCACCGATCTCGAAAGAACGCGCTTTACGCACGTGGTATATTTGTACAAATAGTAATAAATATTGCCACATCCACAAATGCGAGCTGTCACTCTTCTTGTCTTCCATAATATGACATGTTTACCAATTTTTGTTTCTATTCGAACATTAGGATGGCGGTAATCTGAATAACTTAAGCTTAAGAACTCTTTTGTGTTGGACAACGCTCCGGAAATTGAAAATCTAAATTTGTAAGACCACTGCTTTAAGTACCGATATCGTGCGGCATCTCTCTTCGCACGAGTTAAATTACTACTGACTATGTAGACCATTCAATCACACTCAGTAACTACGATCGTAGGTTGCCTCAGTCTAGACTTAAATTTCGACCACAACTTGCAAGTCGCATCCAACGCGCCGGCCTTCGCACCAGTCTTGCCACCAGCAATAGCAGCCTGTCGCTGTGCCTGCACCTTCGCCTCCAACAGCTGCTCCCGCAGCTGCTGTATTGCATCCAGAAGATCCTCACGATCCATGAGTATCTTCCGGTAAGATCTATATTTCTTCGGCACTCCTTTCTGTCTGTTCAAATGGTGCTTGATGTGGTCAACGTCTGTCTCCAAGAGAGCGATGTGCAGCGCGAAATATGCGTCCTCAGCATCCCATCCATTTGCGCGCATGTCTTTCGGCTGCTTGTGTGGGCCGTTACTGTTGTAATCACAAGGGCAGTACCATTTGGTAGCATGCACTGTCTCGCGGGTAGTAGACAGCAGTCAGGCTAATTTATACAAAGATTTTAAAGGGGAGAAAAAACACGCACATATTGCTACTCTCACAAGCGGCCCGTCATTAGGAGCAATCTGGATTTCGTACTTGTTACGTTCTGAAGCCTCGAGCTGTCTCTTTAGTTCTGTGGCATATCGCGAGTACGATAAAACGTCAGCATACTCCCTTCCAGACATAAATGAACGCGCTTGCCCTTTTGAAGATCACGATATGCGTCGATCGCATTCTCTTTCTCCTCGACAATCTTCTCATTCCACTGCTCGTGCTCCCTTCCCTTCAATAAAATATTCAAGTTCTTCAGGTTCTTGAGTGCGTACCACTCGCGCTTGCGCATCTTAATCACCGCTTGGTACGTCTCCCAGGCTCTCGAGCCTACATCCTTTTGGTCGGAATGCTGGTAGACATGCTTGATATCTGCCTCCACAAGCTTGGTATGCAGTGCAAGATGCGCGTCCTCGACGTCCTGACCCTCTGCGCGCATGTCTTTCGGCTGTGTGCGTGTGTAAAGGTTGTACTCGCAAGGACAGCGCCATTCAGTAGCATACACTACTTCGCAGATACGAAAGAGTATTCAGGTCACCATCAAGCACTGGCACGGCGTGTGAAAATAACAAATGCGTACGTATGGCTATCTTCACGAGTGGCCCGCCGGTAGGTATGACTTCGATATTGAATTTTGTAGTTTCTGATTTTGTAAGCTGGTTCACTACCTCTGAAGCATATCACAAAGTAGGAGGGGATTAGAATTTTTCGCACGCCAGCATAACCTCATTTAAAATTGAAGAGCTTACCCCTCTGAAGGTTATAATATGCATTGTTCGTACTCTCTTTTGCAGCCGCGATGGATGCCGCTATTTCCTCCTCCGACTCTTTATGCTTCAATTGGTGTTGGTCCGGAACTGACAAGGTGTCATTATTAAACCGCCTGGCGCGTCGTTCAGTCGCTTCGGAAGGCATTTGATATAGACAGAAAACTCAGAAATGCCAGGCTTCTGTCTTAAGTATGCACGAGTCATCCTCTTTTATGCAAAGGACATTTGAAGCGAGAGCAAAATTGATTAAACTTGACCTGCTAAATAGAGCACTGAATTTGCTTAAAGTTATTGCTGGAGGACTTTCCTCGGCAACATATCCCAGGAGCTCAATTCCTGATTTAGGCCCTCGGGGGAAATTCGCCCGAGTCGCTGCAAAGGCGAGTCAAAGAGGGACGCAATCTAGGCAAAGCTCTTGCCATAACCCATCAAATGTGGCTGGCTTCATTCGGAAAGTTCCGAGACTTGTGCTATGTGCAGAAGGGGGATTAATTCACTATCGTGGCCGGAACGCAAGTCCCCCGTGTAATGAGACAGCCGCACTGCCGGATCCGGCACTGGGATTACAGCCACTCCGTGCTCGCGCGGTGTCCCATGAACGTATTTGTAGTATCTCCAACAGAAGTTAGACCGGAGCGTGGAACTGCGCAGCCAGGAAACTAGTTATACTTGTGTCATACGCCTGTGCCTCCACGGTGGGGATAAAGTGCGGAATTAGAGGGTCATCGGGAGTATTTGATCATTACAAGCTTGACATCAAGAATAATCACATGAAGCTGTCGCCACGGAAGATCAACAGGCCTTCAAGATGCTTATTCTCACAATGTCCCAGGAGACTAAGGAAGCAGTAGTTGACCGTAGTTTCACACAATGGACACAGTGGTCTCCAACAGTCTTAGCGGCCGTTTGTCAGGGTTTGAAACAAGAAACTATTCTCGTTTCTACCTAAGACTAGCCTGCACCTCTATCTCCTAGGATCGCTCTGTGTTATGGAAGTAAATTGTACGAATTTGTGCAGGTACTTTGAACGTGGATTGGCCACCGTCACGAGAGCCGTGCTCAACACTCAAGATCCATGAACTACACCACATGGTTAATCGCAGAGGCTGAAATTTGTGTGGAGTGACTTACACATTGTCGAACTTGTATTTGTAGGCCTTTTACCTCAATGACTATGTTCTTCGACTGCTTTCTATTCCGCCCCGTGTTAGAACTTACCTTGCTTACCTCACGATCCCCCTTACATCATTCCTTCCTTGCTTAGTCAGGCCCTTCACCTTTCCATTATCTTTCCCTTAGTTTATGGCCTGACCCCTTCCTCATTGTACGCGCCCCTCCTAGGTGCTCCCCGCTCCACGCTCCACTGCCTCATTCCATGCTCCACTGTACATGCCCCTTACGGCCCTTTCCCTCACGCTCCCCTCATGTCATGCTGCGCATGACTCCATAGCTCCACTGACATCACAGTCAGTCTCACAGTATATATAGGTACATCGCTGGGACCTTAAGCCCCAGCTTGACCTCCTTGTTCAGTAGCTAGCATAGTCTTGCTATTCATTGCCCTTGCTCTTCATAGCCCTGCACTCCGTGCTTCACAGTCTTGCCATAGTCATCGTCACCTTGTCACAGTCAAGCCTCACGTCACTCGTCACGTCACTGTCCACAGTCACGCTCCTCGCTCCATTAGGCAAGACCCTGTTACTCCGTAACATTAGGTCAAGCTCTCTTTTGATTGTCGACGTATCAACGTCTAGACAAAATTTCTACCCTACCCAAACTCCCCGCTAACGCGGTCTGGCCCACCGATCAACCCTACCCAACTGCGGGAACCTATCCACTCACCCTCAGAAGGAGATCGGACGGACGAATTGCCTGGAAAGTATTTCTTGAAGGAGGCGATCCACACACCGAACTTTTATACCGTTACCACGAATTTGGAATCCTCCAAAACGTCCGACCCCGAGAACACTCAAGCCGACCTATCGAAATACCAACGCCACCACAGCATATCGACCCTGTTGACGTAATCACTCGATCGTTATCTCAAACATCGCTTGACGACAATTCCACTGCACCGCCTCACGTTCCTACTCGGCCAAACACTCCACCACAGACCACAGTACCAACCATCACGCCAAGTCCCACCATGAGCACCAAAGAAATCGCATTCGCCAAGCCCCCTGACTTCGATGGCAAGCGCAGCAATGCCCAATACTTTTGGGATGCCTGCCAGGCCTATCTACGAGGCAACAAGGACATCTACAAGACCGATCTGCACAAAATCACGTTTGTCCTTTCATTCATGAAGACTGGTTCAGCCGCTACTTTCGCCAGCAATAAGTACAAGACATACACGGACACGGCAGAATACGGAACCTGGGCAGACTTCGCCAAAGCCTTCGACGCCCAGTTCCTCCCTGTCAATGCCAAACAGGATGCGTCATTTGCAATCGCCAATTGCAAACAGGACGACGATGTCGACAGCTTCATCGCTACATTCAAGAGTCTCGCCCTCCAAGCCGGGTTCACCCAAGAGGAACCCCTCATCGAGTACTTCCGCCGAGGTCTCAAATCCAGCATTGCAGACAAGATCTACAATCGAGGCGAGCCTACTACACTTGAAGGATGGTACACCGAAGCCAGCAAAGCCCAACAGAACCTACGACGCCAAGCTGAGCTCAAGCACGCGCGACAATCGTTGGTCTGGGGCTTTGGTACCAGCCCAGGCAACAACCTGACGAAGAAGACTGACCCTGAAGGCTTCCAACGCAGCTCCAGCGGCGCAGCCTGGGAGCCAACTTCTGGGAAGCAAACCGATCCCAACGCCATGGAAATTGGACGAGTCTCTAAGGAGGAGAGAGATCGTCGCAAGACAGACGGACTTTGCTTCTATTGCGGGAAGAAGGGACATCTGGCGCGCGAATGCCGTCAGAAATTCGACACTCCCAACAGTCGACGATTCGCCTTTGACAATCGAACCACAAGGGCTGGCAGCAACTACAAGATCATGTTCCATCGCGACCCCCCGAGGCGCAGCATCCGCAGCACCCCAGCCACAGAAGCGCCTGCCCAGCATGCCGAATCTTCGACACCCGCTAAAGAACCCCCTTCGGCCCGCATTCGCGCCATCCTGGCCAACCTCTCTGAAGAAGAACGCAAATCCGCATTCGACAACCTGGACCTCGAGGGTTTTTAAGAAGGCAGCCAGCATCGACGTCTGCACTGCCTAGTATTTCGATTTCTCCTGTAATCATAGCCGAACATGCCCACAATTCCATGAAAATTCCCATTGGCATCCACTCGAGAAAAGAAATCGTCGAAACCACAGCCCTCATAGACTCCGGCGCAGAAGGACAATTCCTCGACTCCACCTTTGTGGACATACACCAAATCCCCACCAAACCTCTGCGTCGACCCATTCAAGTCCTTAATGTTGACGGAACTCCTAATTCCGAAGGAGAAATCAGTCGTTTCACTTGGCGATTCATTGCGATCGGCGAAGAACTCATTCCAATTTATTTTCTCGTTACCTCCCTTGGAAGAGAAACCGCTATCCTGGGCCTTCCTTGGCTACGTCGCATCAACCCCAAAATCGATTGGGAGAAACGCACTCTGGACATCCCTAAGCAAAATCCACGATCCCTATCTTTTGCCCGATGCGAATCCTATGCCCCACCCGAAGAGCGATCTTTTGTCGCAAAAATCACTCTCAACATCCGCGCAAAAGTAAACACCGCCATGGATCTTGCACAACGTGCCAATGCTGCCAAGGAACAGAAACCCCTTGAAGAAATTGTACCAGCACACTACCATCAGTTCCTGAAGGTTTTCGAACAGAAGGCATCCGAACGTTTTCCTCCAGTACGGACCTATGACCACGCCATCGTCCTAAAACCCGATTTCCAACCTAAAGACTGCAAAGTCTATCCCATGGCACCCACGGAACAAAAAGCTCTGGATGACTTCCTTGACGACAACTTGAAGAAAGGTTATATTCGCAAATCCTCTTCCCCCATGGCCTCACCTTTCTTCTTCGTCGGAAAAAAGGACGGAAAATTGCGTGGATGCCAGGACTATCGCAAACTCAACGAAGGAACAGTCAAAAACGCTTATCCGATTCCCCTCGTATCTGAACTATTAGACAAAATTCAGGGCGCAAAATACTTCACCAAACTGGATGTACGATGGGGATACAACAATATTCGGATCAAAGACGGTGACCAATGGAAGGCAGCATTCAAAACAAATCGAGGACTCTTCGAACCCATGGTCATGTTTTTTGGACTTTGCAATTCACCAGCGACTTTTCAAGCATTCATGGATGATACCTTCCGAACCGTTCTGCTGGAAGGATGGGTCCTCATCTACATGGACGACATTTTCATCATGGCCTCGGACATTCCTACACTTCGCGAACGCACCCGCAAAGTCCTCGCCATTGGACAAGATGCCGACTTATACTTCAAACCGGAGAAATGTGTTTTCGAAGCCACACAGGTAGAATATCTTGGACTTATCATTTCGGAAAACTCAGTTTCCATGGACCCTGTCAAACTGGCTGGAATCTCGCAATGGCCCACACCGACGAACAAAACCCAAGTCCACTCCTTCCTAGGGTTCTGCAACTTCTATCGCCAATTCATCGACCATTATGCAGAAATTGCGGCACCATTGGACGTACTAAAAAGGGAGAAAACCACCTGGGAATGGTCAGACGTACATGAGAATGCATTCCAACGGCTCAAAGGCAAATTCCTTGAGAAACCCATTCTCCAGATGCCTGACAAAACTCGGCCATTCATCCTGGAAACCGACGCCTCTGGTGTAGCATCGGCTGGCACTCTTAAACAACTCGACTCGAACGGCGAACCCCATCCCTGTGGTTTCATCTCCAAACAGTTCGACGACACCCAACGACGCTATGAGATTTATGATCGAGAACTCTTGGCGATCATCCGCGGACTTGAGGCCTGGCGACACTATCTATTGGGTGCACCCCATAAGATAACCATCTGGTGCGACCACAAGAACTCTACCTATTTCCGTGCGGCCCGCCGTCTTTCACCCCGCCAAGCACGATGGAGTCTATTTCTCTCCCAGTTCGACCACCACATTCAATACGCACCAGGAAAAGACAACACCACAGATCCCATGTCTCGACGCTCTGACTACCTAATTGATGGCAAATCAGAACCCGATGACCCCCCACTCTTACCCGAATCCGTCTTCGTGGCCACGACTACATTTGACTTTAAGACCCGTCTAATTCTTCGCACCAAGGAAGACAACTTTGCCAATGAAGCTCTCAATATCATCCGATCGGCCGGTATTCCACCATTTCGGTCTTCCCTTGCCGATTGGACAGAAAAAGATGGCATTGTATTCTTTAAACAGAAGGCCTACATCCCAGACGACATCGAACTTCGCCGACATGCAGTA
Organism: Phellopilus nigrolimitatus; assembly: GCA_021029095.1. NCBI lineage: Eukaryota > Fungi > Basidiomycota > Agaricomycetes > Hymenochaetales > Hymenochaetaceae > Phellopilus > Phellopilus nigrolimitatus. Next base: position 103,163 of record JAJOHG010000069.1, read on the forward strand.
CAACTGTACCACGACACCCCTGTCATGGGACACCCTGGAATTTACAAAACCCTCGCATTGCTCAAACAACATTATTGGTGGCCAGGAATGTACATCTTTGTCAAGAAATTCGTCAATGGTTGCGCGATCTGTCAACAAATGAAGATCAACACACATCCCACCGTCCCACCCCTCCATCCGATCCCTGCTGAACCCAATGCGCATCCGTTTTCCACAGTCTCCATGGACTTTACCACCGGACTCCCCGAATCAAATGGCTACGACTCCTTATTCGTCACTGTTGATCACAACCTTTCCAAAGGCATCGTCCTTTCCCCCTGCAACAAAACCATTGATGCCCTTGGAACTGCCCAATTGTATCACGACAACGTCTACCGGCGCTTTGGGTTACCCCAGAAACTCATCTCCGACCGAGGACCCCAATTTGCCTCCAAAGTATTCCAGGAGCTTTGCAAAAAGCTCAATATCACATCAGCCCTATCCACCGCATTCCACCCTCAAACAGACGGAGAAACGGAGCGAGTAAACCAAGAAGTCGAAGCATACCTTCGAATCTATTGTGGACGCCATCCCGAAACCTGGGCTGATCACCTGCCTGATATCGAGTTCGCACACAATCAGCGTGAACATTCTGCCACAAAACGCTCTCCATTCTCACTCCTTATGGGGTACGAACCAATCGCGATCCCTGCTGCAGACCCCAACTCCGATCACCCCTCGGTAGAAGAACGCCTTCGCTCCCTTAAAGCCCTCCGAGAAGAAGCACTTGCTGCGCATGAGCTTGCTCACATGCACATGGCTGCCCGCATGACTCGGAATTTCACACCCTTCAAGAAAGGGGAGAAGGTTTGGCTAGAAGCCCGGAACCTTGACATCGCCTCTCCATACAAGAAATTGTCCCCTAAACGCGAAGGTCCCTTCGAAATCAAGGACGTACTATCCCCATGGTCTTATCGCCTGACTCTACCAGTCCGATGGCGAATCCACAACGTCTTCCATGCCTCCCTCCTGACTCGTTATGTGGAGACCGATACCCACGGACCTACCCACGCGGAGCCACCACCTGACCTTGTCAATGGAGAAGAAGAATACGAGGTTGATGCAATACTACGTCATCGTTTCCCAAAGAACCGAAGACAATACCTCGTGTCCTGGAAAGGATGGTCATCGCTCCACAACTCGTGGCAGAAGGAGTCGGACCTCAAAAATGCAAAAAAACTTCTCAACGATTATAAAAAGACCCATCGACTCTAACACCGTCCATCAACTCCCACTTTCACTGTCTCATGCCCTATTTCCCATTCCACCTACCGCACCTACCCTCTGTCAACTGGACCTTCGCCCTCGAAATCGGAGAATCCACCCCTATCTTTCTCCAGTTCATCATCGACCACACCGACTACCCCGACGACCGCCGCCTCGTAATCCGCCTCGGCATCGACGTCCTCGAACAACAGATCCTCCACATCGTCTTCCGATCCATCCCACCTAGCCGCAGGCCCAACCGTCTATCCCGAGCCGTCCCTGCACGCAACGTACCCATACACTTTGTTCCCCCTGAAGACCTCATCCCCGACCTCGACCCCGTCCCCGTCTATCGCGATGCCGCCACAGAGATCCCCGAAGCGCCTGAACACCTTTGATCCTCTCCCGGCACCTCACACTCGGCTCCCCGTCTCTGGCAACCGGCCCAACCTCGACTTCGCCAATGATCGCTCTTTCCTCCGTCATGTCTTCGTCGATCCCGGTCTCGCCAGCCCCATCAGTCAAACCATCCGAGACTCTCAACGGCCCGATCTCGTCCGCTGGCAGAAGGCCCATGACCAAGCCGAACAGAACCTCGCTATCGCCAATCGGATGGGTGAACATATCGATGAACTGCGCGACGAAAACGAGAAGGCAAAGTCTACGGCTCGTCGGCAAATCCGACAAATCCTGGAAGGAGCCCTCGATGCTGGTGTACTCGCTATCCTGGACGACTATCGACCCTCGAAGGACCGCTTCCCCATCGATGAAGCCACAGGCGCCATTGATCTCACTTCGCCTCCGCCTGGACTTCCGGTCCCTCCACCATCGACTCCGCCACCTCCTGCTGCACCATCACCGTCTCCGTCACCCCCCGATGAATTCATTGCCGGAACATCACCACCGGTCACTCCACCCACGGCTCGTCCCTTCCGGCGCACAGTCAATCCCTTCACGCAGTCCATGATGGGTGACGTGCCATTCTCTCAGATGTCGCCTCAGGAGATCCAAGGACACCTTAACCGGCGCAATTCCCCTGAGAACTCCACAGCAACTCCGCTTCGAGTTCGGACACAGTTCTCGCCTCGGGTCATCAGGTGCTTCACATGCGGCCAAGACGGACATCGGCAACAGGATTGTATTCGCTACCAATGCGGATGGTGCGACAGACTCGCCCCCGGACACTCTTCGACTAACTGCCCGCACACAAACCGTCATTATTAGGGGCGGAACGTCCGCGATGACGTTAAACTAGGAGGTCGTTGTGGGAACAGATTCGTGAAACCCTCTGCTTTCAGGTGACGCTGACAAACCTGGTCCAACGTTTTGGGTGAGCTTTATTGCTTTCGTTAAACCCTTCTTGAAGTTGTAGGCTCGCTCGAAACCTTCTGCTTGTTGGTGATGCTGAGAAACCTTCACGGCTGGAGATTTTCGGAATCCGGCACGGTCATGTCTCGTCTCGTTTTGCTTTTTCTTGTTGAGTTTTCTCTTTTACTTTTCAGTTTTGACTTCCTTCACGTGCATTGTAACTGCTTATTGGCGTTTATTTCGCCTTATCGCATTTTCTTTTCGCCTTTCCTTTGTTTTCTTTGACAGTTTCGGCGAACTGTCGGTCTTAAAGAGGGGGTAATGTTAGAACTTACCTTGCTTACCTCACGATCCCCCTTACATCATTCCTTCCTTGCTTAGTCAGGCCCTTCACCTTTCCATTATCTTTCCCTTAGTTTATGGCCTGACCCCTTCCTCATTGTACGCGCCCCTCCTAGGTGCTCCCCGCTCCACGCTCCACTGCCTCATTCCATGCTCCACTGTACATGCCCCTTACGGCCCTTTCCCTCACGCTCCCCTCATGTCATGCTGCGCATGACTCCATAGCTCCACTGACATCACAGTCAGTCTCACAGTATATATAGGTACATCGCTGGGACCTTAAGCCCCAGCTTGACCTCCTTGTTCAGTAGCTAGCATAGTCTTGCTATTCATTGCCCTTGCTCTTCATAGCCCTGCACTCCGTGCTTCACAGTCTTGCCATAGTCATCGTCACCTTGTCACAGTCAAGCCTCACGTCACTCGTCACGTCACTGTCCACAGTCACGCTCCTCGCTCCATTAGGCAAGACCCTGTTACTCCGTAACACCCCGGTCGTCGGCGACGACGTCGAGGCGGACCTCGGCGGCGGCGCCGTCGATCTGGGCTTGTGGCGCGTCTTGGGTATGCTCCTGTGGATATTGTGTGAAAGGACTGGCTGACTTTATGCTCTAGTTAAGACGGGAAAGTACCGTCCGGGCGACGAGAGTCGGCCGGGGGTGCGCCCTCCAGACGAGGTGCAGGACTCGTTTGCGGCGTTCGTGGACGATCTCGTGCACCCAATCCTTCTATTTTGAGCGCTTCCGTCGCTCGGACGTGAACAAGGTACATGCATCACAACATACATTTGTCCTTCTGTCCCTCTGCCGAAACTTGCGAGGTTGAAAGGTCGCGACGACCGAGGTAACAGCGCACAGACGGGTAGCCCAGAAACGACCGCAACCTGCTGCGAAGTGAAGTTTCGAGCCATGAAAAGCGTAAGAATAACGCACCAGTACCGCTGTCTGAACGAATTGTCTCTTGCACGACTTCATGATACTACCGCGCGCACGCATTGCCATGAGCCCGCACACGAAGGGACACACATACTCGGAAGACATACAAGAATAGGCCTGGAACGCGTCAACGACATCAGCCAAAGCATTCCTGCCACAAAGAAAAGAGAGCGCGCACTTGTAGTTCGGGTTCATGTACCGGCCGTTCACGGTTCACCCCCCTGTACGCGCGAATGCCGGAGTCGACGCTGACGCCCGCGCCCGTGATCACGGCAGCATTCCCGGGCGAGAGGAACGCAGATGTGCGCTCGACCGCTGTTGTCTTGCGCGAGCAGAGACGTCGGGATGGTCGGGACAGAGATTGGCGCGTCTGAGTCAGCGATCCAGCTCTATACGAACCGCGATGCTCTCGCTCGATGCAATCCTTACCTTGGGGAGGTCTAAAGCGGACACAAACCATTGTTCTCTGCATCAAGAGAACGTGCATAGTCGACGAGGAGAAGTTGGTAAGGGTGCTCTGGGTGAATGTTCACAATTTGTTTTAGACCGAAGAACACCGCTTGTACACGAGACGAAGAGTCTGTATCGGTCTCGGGCATTACTTGAGTGCCGCCTGAGGATGCTTGGAGAAAGTACGAGAGTTGGCGAGCTTCAGGAAAAGCGGCGTCGACGGTGAAATGAGGTGTATGTCTGGATTAGGCTCCGACGACGTCCCCGAAATCATGCGCACACTCAGTACTCAGCACGCAGTTCGTTGGAATGTGTCTTCTCAATCAGCACATACAAAAGTCAAAAAACAGATTCATCGCGGCACAAGAATGCTATTCTGCTCAATGGAGGACGGGATTATCGTATGGAGAGGCATCTCAAGAAAGGATGCAGTTCGTAATATCGTCTTTGACTGCATGGAATCACCGTTCCTTGTCATCGCTTCTTACTGAAATCACCGTCAAGACTTTGAAGCGAGGACGAGAACCACTCCGGTCCTGCGGCCTCTCCAACTGGAGTATGCAGCATGCTTGACTCCATGCGTTTCTCTGCATCCTGTAGCGGAGACAGTCCCAAGCGATGCTAGCCGCCACTCTTTACAAACCTCCTTAATGGTCCCGAGTCCCGACAGGTTTTGCAGTATGCATATTTTTCCGGTTTTTCCTTTGCATCCTGTAGCGGAGAATTCCCCGAGCGATGCCAGCCGCCACACTCAGTGTGAGCCTACCTTAATGGACCCCGATTCCCGACAAATTTGCGTCTTGCTCCGCGCAAACTTGGGCTTGTAACCATTACCGCGGACAAGTAACCATTGTTGTAGCTGGTTACGAGCCTGACGCAAACTGCATGAGGCATATAAAAGACGAGCCCTGCTGCGTACCATGGCCATTGAACCATCTAACAATGCCTTCCGACGTCTCTCGGATTTCAGATGTTATCTGGAACGAAATCGCGTTGTATTCCGGCGTGGAGGACATTAAAGCCCTCGAAGCTGTGTGTGATTCCTATATGTTCTCCTGATCGAATAACGAATAAATATACCTCTTGTTTCAGACATGCAAGTTCATTGGCAACGTCCTCTCCAACAAGGTCCTCTGGCTGAAGCAACTCCGTGCATTGGACCAAGACCATGCACCCGATCTACCCCGACACATCTCTATCGATAAGCTTTACTGGCACGAAGTGCGCACCCTCGTCGTGCGCGCACACCAGCGACGTCTTAACTGTACCGGTTCCGCCCCGCTGCGACCTACACGCAAGATTACAGTAGATATCGGATCTGCGAGCTTTAATGGAGCACTCGGGAAATCGTATGGCTTCCAGACGGATGTGGAGTTGCTTCCTGGGGGCAGGCTCCTCCTTGTCCTCTGGACTAATGGGTACTTGCAGTGCTGGGACGTGCCAAACGGTAACTGTGTCTGGACATACCCGGATCCTGCGTCATCCGACAAGCATGACCTGAGAGTGCGCGGCTTCTGTTATGAAATGCAAGCAGATAATGTTGTTCATATTGTCACGAAGAGTTTATGTCTGGACTTAAACCGCTACAAAAGGTAAGAAAAACAGTGTTTGCTGAACATGTCGTACTGATACTTTACTATGACTCAGCTCCTTCGAAATATTCCGAATTTCAGCGGAAACAAAGGAACCCGAACCGCTCTACAAGTACCCGGAACAGTACCCACATGTCTCGTTCGGGTGGAGCTTTATGAAATTACATGGCGGCATATCAGTAGTCTGGACGGAATTCTCTATTTTCCTGATGTTCTGGAAGGAACGCCGCACGGTCGAGATAGAGGTGCGTATCTCATTCTATGAAAACACGTGTAATAAAATTGACGGGTGCTTCTGTGGCAGGGTTACTTCGACACCATAGACATGATAGGGGACTATCTCATTTGCATGGTCAGAGAGGCCGGGGGGAGATCAGTCGTGGTCATTCTGCTATCATCCATACGCAAGGCCTTGCCTGATGTCGGCGCAACGTCGACTCTGGTCCTAGATGACCTTCCATATACCAAGTGCCCTGTGCCATCTAAGCCGGACTGGAATAACTGCTCCGCGGAAATATCTAGTTGTGACTTCCACTGGAAGTCCGAAGCAGAAAGAAAACGAAAAGGTATCAATATCACTGTGCTGCGGAACCTGCAGAGCAGAGCAACCCGCCACGATTTCTCCGTGGTGAACTCTTTCCTCTTGGAGACTGCTCCAGGTACAGCCAGCATGTCAAGGTCCAGGTTTCCTTTTCCAAATGACAGCCTTCCACGCCTCACGCACATCGGGGATTCACAACTTATAGACCCGCAGTTTGGCAAAAACAGATACCTCATGTATCACCACATAAAACGACTGTCGCAGGCCGGCTCGACAATGGCCGGGTACAAGGAAAGCCGTTACCCCAACTCTCCATCATTCGTGTGGATGCTTGCTACCTCTTGTGGGAAAGAAGTGGTGTTACGCAAGCTCGAACTGCCGCGTGTAGAGAGTGTGGGTATGGAATTTTACAGCGGTGCAGTCTACTTCCCGACAATGGACGCAAAATCTGTCGTCATCCAGTATTTCGACTAAGACTTTGTACCTTAACTGAATGCTTTTTTCCGTAGGTAGATAACTCACAGTTTGTCATAGAGTAATATTATATGTGGAGATGCTGATTTCAACTGAGCACTCCTAGTTCAATCGATAGAACAAGGAAAGTCAAGCAAGACTGCGGAAACGTGAACATGTCTGAGGTGAACGCTGCTCATCGTTCGGCGCGTTTGAGATGTCCTGTTACGATATATGGAAGTTACCGCCCTAAATATGGGTTTAGACTGGTTTTCGTAGGAAAGCGAAGCCTCTTTTCTCTGAAAACGTTCTCGAAGTCTAATCCTTTCCCAGCTTTCCTGGTCTCCTTTTCGGCACAATATATTTCATTCCAAGCAAAGAGGATGTCGACCATACAGCGAGCTCGACGCGTTTTTGACGCGGACGGGCGGCTTCACCGAGTCTGCCGCTAAGATTCAGAGCATCTTGTTTTCGCACTTTTAGAAAATAATGTCCCGCCCCCCGATCCGCGTGCACATTATCGACCTCTCCGGCATGTTGCACATCGGGTCCACCCAGACGCTCGCCGCGGACGCCGCTCTCTCGCGCGGCAGGCGGGGCTCGCCGTGCGCTTCCGCAGCAACACCAGCCAAGAGAGCGCCCGCGCGCTGGCAGCGTACCAAAAGTGACACCGCGAAACGACGCCGCGTCGTGCTCTACGCAGGCGGGAACTGCCTTCCTTTTCAAGGGGGGCCGAAGACTTTTCTGACCCGAAGACTTTTCTGACCCACCTGTACAGTCACATGCCAAAAGTTTATGCCGGGTGTGACATCCATGTAACTCTCGAAAAGTTTTTGCTCCATTACTCCACAACCACAAAATATATTGCCAATCTAATACTTGGTGGATCCTCCTCTGACCTCCAGTACCTGCTCCACGCATTTAGGCATGCTAGAAATAAGAGAATTGATTATTTTAATGACAATCTTCTCACACTCCTCCAAAAGTGCCCTCTTTAATTCCTCCTTGTTCTGAGGGGTTTCTAGTCTTTTCTGATTGCAATTTTTGTCAGATACAGAAGATATCCAATGGGGTTCATGTCTAGTGATTGAGCCAGGAGGGGAAATGGCTTCAGGAAATTGCTGTCCTTGATTATTTCTGCTGCATTGAATCTGTGAATTGGTGCCCCATCTTCCATGACCTTTACAACCCATCTCTTCACATAAAATGCCAAATAAATGCCCCAGAGGGATCCTGCTATGATCAATTTCACATAACCATCACTCTTTTGTCTAACCTTGGGCATAAAAATGAGTGGGCCTTCTTTTTATATGCAATGCACCCTCAAATCATAACATTTGACCTTCCTGGCTGCCAGGCACTTCTTTTCAAATTCCTATTTGAAGTCTTTCCATACTTAAGGGGTCCTTGAGCTATTCCAAAGCTTTGCTGGTGATTTTTCCATCTGGGTGACTCTGTGCTGTTCCTCCTTTCCATGGGGTATCATTGTGGTTCCCCATGCAAGCCATTTCTTCTTATGCTTATCAATAAGGGAGGGATTTTTTGCATGAATAGTGTGAATAAATGCCTAAGTAACAATTTGAAACACTCTAGACAGCCCTGGGGGCTGCTGGGGAGGAGAGGCTGATGTTGGAAGTATGGGTGTCATCAACCAGTGTTTAGCATCTGTTGCCATCAAATGACCACTGAAAATTATGCAAACCCCTGTTCTTGATTTTGTTCAGACATCCACTCCTGGGTATGTTATTGACGTGGCCTCAATTTTGGTAGTTCCAGAGAACCTGACAGACAGTCAAATCAGAGCACTGGATGGTATAGTAATTTGAGACCAATCTAGATAAGAACTGGATGAAATAACTATGGAATTACATTCAGCTGGAGTAAGGTATCACTCTCCAAGTTATTTGGACACAATTGAATCAGTGGTTTTTGTGGTATGAGGCAAAGTTGTTAAAATGTGACGTGACAACCGGCATAAACTTTTGGCATGTGACTGTACATCACATGGTTAATCGCAGAGGCTGAACTTTGTGTGGAGTGACTTACACATTGTCAAACTGGTATTTGTAGGCCATTTACTTCAATGACTATTTTCTTTGACTGCCTTCTATTCCACCCCGGGCAAGACTCTCGCATACCTTAGTCTACTTCAAAAGAGGATAGTCATGGGTAAATGCGCGAGGCCGAGTTCGCAGACGGCCAACCTGTTCCGATAAATAAGAGTTTCCCGGGTCCTTTGTCCTGGACCTTCGAGAGTAGAAAGCATCAGCTCACACAACATTCAACCGATCCCGGCGGTCGCCCTACTTGATCGCCAGAAACACAAATGTATCTATGTGTGGGTAATTCCATGCGTCGAGGCATATCACTTTCTTCTACCAGGCGGGAATTGCGCAGTGCCAAGCGGCGTTGAATGTCGTCGCCGTGTAGATATATGGGCGATCCGCAAAAATACTCTACATTCAAAGTCCTCGCGTCTCTGCCCAGCTGTCAGCTCATAGCAGCCGACGTACTACGGAATAGTTATCACAGCAACGGCTCATCATGAGCCTAGCTAGTTATGGCGACATACGAATGGCAGTGTGGAATGTATTTAGCAGATCAGAATAAACGGACATACAGACATGGCGTTTCGTGAGTATTCTAAGTGAACCCTATTCTAGGAGGTGAAAAGATGTCCTGTAATCTGTCGGGCTGCCTTTCGACAATACTTAAACCTTGATCCAGACATTCACGGATAGTGTGATGTCTCATCAGAGCAGCAGCAGGCGTCTCATATATGTATAGCTTTTCCAGATAGGCATGGCCGCCAGAGGACTCAGTGACGTGATTTCGGAGACACCGAGAAGCGACCATATCCACCAACAATTCCAGTGTCCATACCGAATTCGCAATGTCGAGTGCTTTCAAGGATGGACAGAGAACCCGCTCATGCATCGCTCCTGGCAGCATACTGTTTTCTCCTGCACGTAGATTATGTTGCGGGACAGATAAGGCTTGTATCAGAATATCCGCTTGGTGAGCTTTTCCCAGAGAAAGCTTGGTGAGACCAGGAAGCAATTCAAGGCATTCTAAGATGTCTTCTGTCAGCATGGGCGTGCCTGAGATCTTAAGCGTCTCGAGTGGAGGGTGCGAGCGCCGAACACAGTCCAAAATGTGCGTCCAGTCCGGGTCGACATCCAACATATCCAACATGGTGACCTGGAGAGATCTTAGCGCCGGAACATTCAGCACATCGATCAGTGGACCTAGGTCAGTTTCGCTTGAGGTGCCGTAGATCTCGAGATGGGTCAGCTGCTGGAGATGGCGCATTGTTCCTTGTCTAGGTTCTGACGACGCCCACTCAGTTACCTGCTCAAGCAGTTCAGGCCTGCTGCAGAAGAGACGGACGAACAAGCGCTCGAGTGCCGGACAGATGTCGATCCATTGAAGGCAGTCCTCGATAGACGTACAAAACCACAACTCAAGATTCGTCATGTTCTCCATTATAGCTGTATTCGTCGGGCATATCATCGGGATGCGAAGGCATATGGTCTTGAGGGAAGAGCACAATGAGAAGTCGAGTCGACGTACATCGCCGAAGAAACCAAGGTAAGTCGCCGAGAAGCCTAGGCACTCGAGTTGGGGCGCGTCGATCACTTGCGCAGCGAATACTTGCTCCAACATAGAGACGTCAAGAGCATGAATCTCGAACTTCCGCCAGCGATGAACACACGGCAGTGCTTTGCCAATGAGGGTACGTATGCCATTCGTATAGGTTTCGTCGGGGTCGAAATAGAGGTCCTCCAGTTCGTCTTTTGATTCGTGATTTAGCTTGAAGGACATTGGAAGACAGCCGGAGCGCGGTATCCACATATCTAATATGCGGGCGTCCCCTTCCGGATCCGTTCCATGGTGTCCGAGTATGACATCTGTCCACAACGATGGAAGGGACAGACATAAGTTCCGCCAGTAGCGACAAACCCATGTCAAGGTCAAAGGAGGGAGAAGGTGAAGGAATGTGTTCGTGCGGGTTGATTCGGAAGGCAAACAATATTTGAATATTTCGGACAAGATTTCTGGAGGGAGCGGCCCAGACCTGGAACAGAGTCGACCGTTTTCGACGGAGGACTCTTTTGCGAGCATTAAAGGAGAGATAACAGTAGGATAGAGTGTTGCTTCCACTCACCGAACGCCTTGTTATTCTATCTGGCCATGATGGACGGCAGCAAAGTTTGAAATTGCACGTAGCAAAGAGTTGCGCTGCAGAGTGAAGCATATCAATACCCAGCTAACAACTGTGCGTTGACATGGCATATAGCTTCGCGATGCTAATTAAACAGATGTGTCGCTATCATCCTCAGTGGAAGTTCGGATTCTTTTTCATAGACTATCCAGTCGTATTGGCTGATGTGGCGGCAGCACGTCTTCAGCTAAAAAAAAAAAAAAAAAAAAATAGAATTCGAGATCGTGGAAAGTACAAAGTGAAGAGACGAAAGTGCAAAGGTGATATGGGATGTTGCTTTGGGCTGCGGATATTGCTCCAAGCAAAGTGGCAAATACACACTGTGAACCTGTCTAGAGTGCGATCAGCGAGAGCAAGTCGAGAAGGAACTACCCTTTATTACACGTAGTTCCTATAGCCAGATCGGCTGGCATGCTTTACAGAGGGTAAAACGTGTCCTCCGCTCTGTTGACTAGTTAATCGTCATTGGGTTTCTGCGGATTTCAACAGGACGTCCGACGCTACGCCCTCTACTATATTCGCACTACTGTGCAGCTGGTTCCAGGGAAAACGCGATACCGAGGAGAATTCGAACTTCACATCAGAAGCACTAAATTCACGGTGGAATGAGAAGGAGTCGCTTCATCGATGAAAGAAGAAGATGGAGAAATGAGCTGCGGTGGTGAGTGAGTGCGGCAATTGTCGCGAGCGCCGAGCTGCAAGATATGTGCATGTGAATAGCCCAAAGATCGGTTATCCCCGCGTCACCGGCGTCGCCGCACGCGTCTTCGACTACGACGACGACGACGACGGCGACTGTGATAATGACTACCCCGCCCTCGACGTTGCACACGCCTGGTTTCGCTCATTATTCCATAGCTTGGTCTCCTTTCCACAATGCACGATTTGCTGTCAGCTCGTCGGCGAACTATGGCCTCGTAGGCAATGGGCGACTGCACCTCGTCTCTCTCGCGCCCGGTCCTGGTCCTCAGCCGGCTCTCAATTTGGAGAAGCAATATCCAACTCAAGACGGACTCTATGATGTCGCGTGGTCAGAAATACACGAAAACCAGCTCGTAACCGCGTCAGGGGATGGATCGCTGAAATTGTGGGACGTCACACTCAATGTCAGTCTGAGATTTCTTGTCGGCAGGACTGCTCATTGAAAAAAGACTCCAGTAGGACATGCCTATTCGTGTCTGGCAAGAACATTCACGAGAGGCGTTTTCTGTCGATTGGTCAAATGTGAAGAAGGATGTGTTTTGTTCGTCGTCTTGGGATGGAACAGTAAAAGTGGTGAGCAGCCATTTCATATTTCCATGCTCGGTCGGTCAGTTGGTCGACGTTTGTGAGAGAAGCACTCGATTTATGAATAACGTTCTGGGTGGGTTCGAACGTCGTCCGATACAAGTTCGACGCATGTTAACATTGGAATCATTATGATATGCCCTGCTTTAACTAAAAACCGAATCTTTGGTTGAACTCTAACTTCATTTTCCACAGTGGAATCCCGAACGCGGCCATTCGCTGACCACCCTTCAAGCAGCTCAAGGCTGCATATACCAGGCTCTCTTCTCGCCTCATCATCCTGATCTACTCGCTTCCTGCTCGAGCGACGGCACTCTTCGGCTATTTGACCTCCGCGCCCCCGCCCTACTCAACGCGCCGACCTCCCTGACAGCTCCATTATCGACTCCGGCTCTCACAGTACCCCCTCGCGGGCCCGCAGAGCTGCTCACTCTCGACTGGAACAAATACCGGCCATTGGTACTTGCCGCGGCGGGAACGGACAAGTGCGTGCAGGTATGGGACTGCCGCATGCTGAAGACCGGTATCGGGGCGGGCGCGGAGGGGCCGTTGGTAGGTGGTGTATGTGAAACGGAGCTTGTCGGACACGAATACGCCGTGCGCAAGGTGCAGTGGAGTCCGCACAGAGCGGATGTGCTCGCCAGCGCGAGCTACGATATGACGTGCCGAGTGTGCGTATCGTCTTCTTTTTCGGTCTTTCTTTCTTGCTCAAGACAACGTGCAGATGGTCGACGAACCCCCCTCCAGGGCGCACCCCTCTCTCGAACATCCACGACGCCCACACTGAGTTCGTTGTTGGGTGTAGTTGGTCTTTATACGAAGAGGGCCTACTCGCGAGCTGTGGCTGGGACAGCAAAGTCAACTTGTTTCGAGTGTGATATTTGTTGCGCGGTGTTATGTAGTTTATAAGGACATGGACGTACCCACGTGGAAAGCGAAAGTAGTCAGTGTCAGCAAGTATAACCATTTCTATCCTGAATAAGTATGCTATGTATTCCTTGACATTCATTAAATATGTACCTCCGTCACCGAAGGCAATAAACTGCCTTTTGACTCGAAAAAACGGAAGAAGTTCACGTATATTGTACTTGCTCATGATGACATAAGCAACGTTGACTATATAAAGGGCGCCTCAAAATTTTAGTTACGAACTTGGAGTTTACTCCCAACCCACCTTTCACCTCCCCCCGCCCTCAAAAATCCCTAAATGTCTTCGACAACGTACCTCGACCCTAAAGGCGCGCTCGAGCACCTCGCAACGTACGAGAATCTGGATGGCCTCGCGGTCTCAGAGCTCATGGACTCGCGCGCCAACGGCGGTCTCACGTATAACGACTTTCTCCTCCTGCCGGGCAAGATCGACTTTGGCGCACAGGAAGTCGTCACCGATACGAAGATCACGCGCAACGTCATCCTGAAGACGCCGTTCATGAGCAGCCCCATGGACACCGTCACAGAGAGTGAAATGGCGATATCTATGGCGGTGAGTCAGCACGCCATTCCTGTAATTCTCTCTGCTGATGGAAACTATTCGTAGCTGCTGGGAGGTATTGGTGTTATCCACCATAATCAGCCTCCCAATGCACAGGCCGCGATGGTGCGGGCAGTGAAGCGCCATGAAAACGGGTTCATTACGGACCCAATCGTGTTCTCTCCTAATCACAGCGTGGAAGATGTGCTTGATGTGAAGGCGCGCCTAGGGTTCGGTGGTATTCCTATCACAGGTACGTGTCTTTACATGCTGCGAATTATGATGAACTCCATAGTTTATAACCTTCGTTCTGCTGAATAAACGCGGATTTCTGCGTGACATGTGGATACTTTTTATAATTCTTTCTGACACTTCATTTCGTTTCCGATGATTGAGCTTTTTACTGACACATTTACTATCTTCGCCATCAGACACTGGTGCTCTTGGTGGGAAGCTCCTCGGCATCGTCACAAACCGTGATATCCAATTCCGCTCACCCTCGACTTCCCTGACTGAAATCATGACTACCTCTCTAATCACCGCGCCCGAGGGCGTTACGCTTCAAGAGGCGAATGACATCCTGCGCGACTCGAAGAAGGGCAAGTTGCCCATTGTCGACCGTCAAGGCCGCCTTACCTCCCTCCTCGCCCGCTCTGACCTCCTGAAAAACCAGACATACCCGCTTGCATCGAAGTTACCTGAAAGCAAGCAGCTTTACGCCGCCGCCGCCATTGGAACACGCCCTGCTGACCGGGAGCGCCTTGCGCTTCTCGCTGACGCCGGCCTCGACATCGTCATCCTCGACTCGTCGCAGGGCAATTCTATCTACCAAATTGAGATGATCCAGTATATTAAGAAGACGTATCCGAAGCTCGATGTCATTGCTGGCAACGTTGTAACACGCGAACAGGCTGCTTCGCTCATTGCCGCGGGTGCGGACGGGCTCCGCATCGGGATGGGTTCAGGAAGTATCTGCATCACACAGGAGGTCATGGCTGTCGGTCGACCACAAGCGACCGCCGTATACGCTGTTGCCGAGTTTGCACGCAAGTTCGGCGTGCCCGTCATCGCGGACGGCGGCATTGGGAACGTTGGGCACGTCGTGAAGGCGCTTGCGCTCGGAGCAGGTGCGGTCATGATGGGCGGCCTGCTCGCGGGCACGACGGAGGCGCCTGGCGAGTACTTCTATCACGAGGGGAAGCGCGTGAAAGCATACCGCGGGATGGGCTCCATCGAGGCGATGGAGCAGGGCAAGCCCATTCCGCCGTCTGCGGCGGGCGGCTCGAAGAAGCCGCCGCACTCCAAGAGCGCCGTGCACGAGAACGCGGCGACGTCGCGTTACTTCAGCGAGGCGTCCGCGGTTAAGGTCGCACAGGGCGTTTCGGGCGACGTGCAGGACAAGGGCTCTGTGAAGCAGTTCCTGCCGTATCTGCACGCGGGCGTCCAGCACTCGCTGCAGGATATCGGCCGTCGCAGCATCTTCGAGATGCAGCAGGCGGTCGCGGATGGCAAGGTTCGCTTCGAGCTCCGGACCGCAAGCGCGCAGGTAGAGGGTGGCGTGCATGGGCTTCACTCGTAAGTGTTTTTCTTTAATATTTCTTTATGTTGTTGTTGACGCTTCCTCTATGTTTCATCACAGTTACACGAAAAGGCTGTTCGCGTAGCTGGGTAATTTAGATTCGTTTTTCGCTTGGATAGGTGGGTTTTTTCTGCGCTCCGTGTACTCGCTACGTAGGTCACAGTACGGAGTTGTACAACACGATCGAATCGAAGAAATAAAATATAAAATTTTGTTGTAACTTATTGGAAGTCCGGATATCATTTTGTCTACCGGGCGGCTCCCGAGACTCGTCCGCAGCACTGCGCTTCGGATACAGTGCAAATCCTACATGAAAGCCAATTATCCTTCGGATTCCTTCCACACTCCGACTATTTGAGCCCGTGCCTCCCATGCACCAATGCCAATGTTCCCTGTCAAGTTTCTAGCGACGTTGTGTGCGCTGCTCGCGCTAATGAGCGATTTGGCTATTGGTTCGTTTCCGTCTTGCTTCGAATTTCAAAGTATAATTATCTTCAATGTCTCTATCTCAGGCCATCCAGAAGAATTCTCTGAGCGGCCTTCGGGTGCAGAGCTCGCTCGGCGAGAGGTGAGCGACATCTACATCAGGGGCTCCTAATTTGTTGTTTTCCGAACTAATGCGTGTGTGCTCCATGCGTCCAGCATCTAGCCAGCAAGAGACACCTAGCAGCACGCAGCTGTGCGCCGTCTATCAACGCCTTCCACGCGGCGAGGCGCGCGAAGCGCTCGTTGGCAGAGCAAGTGCCCCTTAGCGGCACCGGCGGACTAAAGCACGCGTCGGTTGAGGATACTATACATAGCGTGGGTGTTCCACTTATCGGTCACTCCCTCGTACAAGGACAGATAGGATAGGGCTGAATGCGCTGTTTTGGAACAGTATACGTGTGTGACGGCCCCGGAGATCGAGGAGGGCCCATACTACGTTAACAATGAGCTTATCCGTCAGGACTTGATCGAGGACCAAAAGTAAGTAGCCTTTTCTTTTTTGTACCAGGGTATACGAGCTCGACTGCTCCTCATATTTAATCAAGGGGTGTGAAGCTTCGCCTGGATATCGGCGTCATCAACACCGCTACATGCGAGCCGGTCCCCGACGCGTTCGTCGAGCTCTGGAGCGGTACGTGCTTTCCCCTTTTCATGAACCCTACACAAAACGAAACGTGGGCGCGTTGCCCTCCTCTCCTAGCCAACGCAACAGGCTTCTACGGTGCCTTCGAGACGAAGCTCGGCCCAGGTCCGGGAGGCGACCCCGACCGTCGTCCTCCCGGGGGCGGGGATCGCCCGCGCCCGCCTCCTGGCGGGCCCCGAGGCGGCCACGGCGGACCGCCGATGTCGAGCAGGAACACCTGGCTGCGCGGCGGGTACCCGACCGACGCGGCGGGCACCGTCGACATTGCAACGATCTATCCCGGCTTCTACTCTGGCCGCACGATCCACGTCCACCTCATGGTGCACATGGGCTGGGAGGAGGCGGCAAACGGGTGGGTCTCGCGCCACCGTCTCTTCTCTTCTCCTTCGTGTTTGCATGGCGTTAATATAGGTGCTTGTTCCGCGCAGCACGATCATCTCACACTCAGGGAACGTGAAGCATGTTGGACAGCTGTTCTTCGACGAAAGCTGGAACGATGCTGTCCTGCGCACGAGTCCGTATGGCGATAACAAAGGGCGGCGAACGCTCAACGCGCAGGATCACGACTTTACTCGGGCGTCGATCGACGGGAGCAGTGCGATTGTCCAGTATGTCTTTCTCACTGAAATCCGGTTTTCGAAATGCTCTTAAACGACAATTTCCAGACTTGAAATGGTCAAGGACAGCGTCGAGGAGGGTCTCCTCGGATTTATCAGTGCGTGCTGATAGCTTTATTTGTTTAATTCTGATTACATTGACTTCCTGCTCTTGCAGCTATCGGGATCGACACTTCTGCAAATTACACTATACACTCTAACAACTATAACAATGGCACTGATGCCCTTTCCGGGTTTGTCGATGTAGAATGATGTCGATTGCTCATTTTTCTTCGATTATTGGAGAGATATCGAATTCTTGGTATTGGTTCACTTGACCACAGCGAGAAATGTACATTAGAAGTAAAAGCGAACAATGAATGGCTTTTAGCGTGCCTGCTATAGGCGCCAAGAACTATACGGCGGGAAATAAAACATTTGTTTGGCTGCTAGAAGATCGGTGACTGAATAATTTTCGTTATTGTGCATGCTCGAGCCTTTCTCGTTGCCTTCGAGCCCGAGTCTCGTCGGAGCAGTTGCACTCAAGATTAGTAAGCCCACGGTAGAAGCGTGGCTGCCATTACGCCCGTCCTGCGTCAACAGCGCGTCACCGTCTCCCGCACACCATGTATATAAACCAGCCCGCCGCCCATCCGCGCCCTCCATCTCTACAATGTCCCTACAGAACCCCATCCCGAGCACCCAGTTCGCCGTCTTCCGCACCCCGGCCGCCGCCCAGCTGCACCCGCTCCCCGTGCCCGCCCCCGGCCCGGGCGAGGTTCTCGTCCAGAACGTCGCCGTCGCGTCCAACCCGAAGGACTGGAAGTACCCCGAGTGGCAGGGCGGCGACTACTCGTACGTCGAGGGCAACGACGTCGCCGGGCTCATCGCCGCCGTCGGCCCCGGCGTCACCGAGTACAAGCGCGGCGCGCGCGTCGCCGCCCTCACGCGCATGGGCACCGGATTTAATCCCGAGCACATGGCGACGAAGGAGAACAAGGTGCGCACCGGGGCCTGCGCCGCTCCCTCCTTTCCTTACAGCATATCCGGAAAAGCTTGCTAGTGTTTTCGTTCTTTTTTTTGTACGGTTTTCCCGAAGAGGAATTCTATGGACACCGCCGATGATCGACGTGTTGTCGAATTTTGGGTAAGGAATTCCTCTTTGTGGAAACCGTACAAAACAAAACGAAAAACAAAATCACTCACTAACAAGCGTTTCCGGATATGCTGTGTAAGTTATTGATATGTACTTACCCTTGGGACAGTACGGCGCGTACGCGCAGTACAGCCTCGCGCCCGCGTCGACGACGTTCCCGCTGCCGGACTCGACGAGCTTCGAGGAGGCCGCGACGCTCCCGCTCGCCGTGCTGACCGCTGCAATCGGGCTCTTCGTGAGCCTCGCGCTGCCCGAGCCGCTGCTGCCGGGCGCGCCCTCCGCCCCCGCCCCCAGTGCGCCCCGTCCTCCCTCCTTCACGCCCTACGTACTCATTCATCGCACCGCAGGCACCGGGAAGAGCGTCATCGTCTACGGCGCATCCACCTCCGTCGGCGCGTACGCCGTGCAGCTCGCGAAGCGCGCGGGGCTCTTCGTCGTCGGCGTCGCCGGCTCGTCCAGCGACTACGCCCAGGCCCTCGGCGCGAACACCATCGTCGACTACCGTGCGCACAAGGACGCAGCCGCACTGGTGCGCCCCCCTCCCCTTCCATCTCCCGCCAGACCTCTCTGACTCTCTGAGTCCCTGCGGCACCACAGGAAGACGCGCTCGTCACCGCGCTTGCGGGCCGCCCGTGTGCAGCCGCCTACGACGCGGTCACGGAGGGGCCCTCGACGCTCACCCTCGCGCGCACACTCGCGCGGACGGCCCCGGGCGGCAAAGGCGCAGTGACGTACGTGCTCGCGCTCTCCGACGAGACGCGCCACGCGGCATCGCCGGGCGTGGACTTCGTCGAGACGTACGTCGGAACGGCGTTCGGCGCGAACGAGGCGTGTGCGTGCTCTTTTTTCCCCTCTTCTCCGGTCTTGTGGTGGTTTTCTGATGTGTGCGTGTGTGAGGCCAGTCTGCGCGCGCTTCGCGGGCCAGATCGCGGCGTATCTCGCGCCCTCGCCTTCCAACCCCGCGCCGCTCCGGCCGAACCGCGCGCGCGTTGTGCCCGGGGGGCTCGCGGGCGTCGGCGAGGGCCTCGCGCTGCTGAAGGCGGGCAAGGTGCACGGCGAGAAACTCGTGTACCGCATCGCGGAGACGCCTGGGCTGGCGCAGTGAGCGGCCGGGAATTGCTCTAGAAATTGGAATTGGAAGGGCGGAAAAGGTGTATAGCGGAAAGCGTGCCTGTACGAGTACAAATGTAATAATGATGCCACGGCATCGCGTCGCTTCTCTCGCTTGCTATCGCTCCGTCTGCCAGTGTTTTGCGTGCTCGCGCTTGCCGAACCCGTTTTGCGCCCCAGCTTTCGTCTGCACAGTCTTCGGCCGCCGCTTCGGCGTCGCCTTGAACCTCGACCGCCACGCGCGCCGCTGACAGCCTCGGCGTATCAGCGCCGCCTGCGTCAATGAGTGCTTGCCCGAGCTGGAAGCTGGAATCTCGGATGCGACGAAGAAGCCGCCTGTCTGGGCGCGCAGGCCGCCGCCAACGGCCTCCTCGAGTGCCGAAATGAACGGCTTCCGTGCGAGAGCTCGCCGTCTGGTGTGCGGAGGTATTTTGCGCGGTGCGTCGTGAGCAGGGGAGGCGCGCCGTCGGGGGAGGATGGGGAGGCGGCAGGACGCGCACTCAGTACTCAGGACGCGAAGGCCTTGTTGAGCGGTCTGTACGCAAGGTGCTCCGGGGCGAACGCGACGAGGACGGAATCGTACGACGCGTGGTGCCGTTCGGCGCTGCGGAACTCCGGGAACTCTTCCATTGCGGAGTCGAATAGGAGGGCGTAGGGCCTGAAAAATCGTACTTCAATACCTGTAGGACTATTTACTATCCATGCACGGAACGCACCTCTGCAGCTTCATGTCTCTGAGACCTCCCTTAGCGCGCCGAGGCTCTTCAGAGCTCGCCGTCACGCACGTCGAAACCCATGCCGCCAAGCCGCTCACGCAGCGCGCGTGTGTCCTCCTGGCTGGCGTTGCTGCAGAAGTGCACGACGAGCCCCGCCTGCCGCGCGCGAGAGGGAGCGGCGGCCGCGGCGGGCGTCGGGTAGGCCCGACGTGCAGCGAGCCGGAGAGGTCGATGAGGAGTGCACGGATTGGGAGGCAGGGCATTGTTTTCAAAAAGTACAAGAGGCGCTTGCGTATCGGAGTGGTAGAGTCAGTAGATTAGGTGAAGTCGCCCGTCCGCATCATAAACGCGTCGAGCTCGCTGTGCTGTACGGCCGACCTGCCATTTATTCGGAACGAAATATAAGATGTTAAAGAAATTGAGAAGCTTTTCACTTGGGCTTTCGATAACACAGTTATTTCCGACCGAGAACTACAAGTACCAAGTCACAATCACAATCCACAATCTCAACAGATATTTTCAGACCAATAAATTGAGGAATGGTTTACACTTGGAAATATGTTTCGGAGAAGGGAGGCTTTGATTTTCCTACGAAAAACCAGGCAAAACCCATCGTTGGTATGTCAACTTCCATATATGGCGTAACAGGTTATTTCAAACACGCCGTACGATGAGCAGCTCCTTCACCTTCGACATGATCACGATTCTGCCGTCTTGCTTGACTTTTCTTATTCTGTCGGTTGTACTAGGAAGTGCTCAGTCGAGACCAGCATCTCCACATATAATATTACTCTATGACAAACTGAGTTATCAGCCTACGGAAAAAAAGCAGCACGTTAAGATACAAAGTCTTAGTCGAAATACTGGATGACGACAGATTTTGCGTCCACTGTCGGGAAGTAGACTGCACCGCTGTAAAACTCCACTCCCACAACCTCTACGTTATGCGGCAGTTCGAGAATGTGCGGCACGATTTTTTCTCGACAAGAGATGGTAGCAAGCACACACGTAGAACCGTTTTCAAAGTACCCGGTCACTGACGAGCCAGCCTGTGAGGGTGCTTGCACGCTTAGATACGTGTGGTACTTGTCACGCTGCGATTCTATGGCCATAATCTGTAGATCCCCGATGAACGTCAGGCGTGGACGGCCGTCATTTGGATACCGAGCCTTGGACTTGGACATGGTGGTCGTATCTGCAGCAGTCTTTAAATGGAAAGTGTACACCAGGGAGTATGTAGAGCGGTCTGCTTTGTTATATACGTTCCACAACACATTCATAATGATGCCTTTTGATTTTCTTTCTGCTTCGGACTTCCAGTGGAAGTCGCAACTAGACACCTCCGCAAAGAGGTTTTCTGAAGGAGAAAAAATATCATATGGCACGAAGCACTTGGCATACGGAAGTTCGCCTAGGAATAGAGTCGTAATTGTGCTGTCATTAGGCAAGGCATTGCGTATAGATGACAGCAGAATGGCAAACATTGATTTTCTCCCTAGATTATGGGCCACGCAAATGAGATAGCCGCCTATCATGTCTACATCGTCGATGATGCTCTGCCACTGAAGAATTCATCAGTTTTATCACACATACTTTCATATGATGAGATACACACGTGGGTGATCACGACCGAGCGATCTTCCTTCCAGAACGTTAGAAAGAGTTTGCGTTCCGTATAGACTGCTGATATGTCGCCATATAATTTTATTAATTTCCCCGGTCCATCCCAGGTATGGGGTTCTTTTGCCCGGGATTCGTAGAGCGGTTCAGGTTTCTTTGTTTCGCGTGAAATTCGGAGTATTTCGAAGTTTCTGAGTTTCGACGGAGTGTTTCGAGATTCGTTCACCGTAAGGATATGCACAGCATTGTCTGCCTGCATGTCATAGCTGAAACTGTGAACTCTCTGCTTATGCGGGTCGGATGATACGGGATCCGGGTATGTCCAGACGCACTTACCGCCCGGCACGTCCCAGCACTGCAAATACCCTTCAGTCCAGAGGACCAGAAGGAGCTTGCCCCCAGGAAGCAGCTGCACGTTAATGCGGACGTCATAAGGTTTTCCAAGTGCGCCATTAAAGCTCGCAGACTCGATAGGTACTGTGATCTCGCGTGTCGGTCGCAGCGGGGCAGGGCCGGTGCAGTTGAGACGTCGCTGATATGCGCGCACGACGAGGGTGCGCACTTGGTGCCAGTCGAGCTCGTCGACAGAGATGTGTCGGGGTAGGTCGGGTGCATGGTCTTGGTCCAGCTCGCGGAGGTGCTTCAGCCAGAGGGCTTTATTGTAATCGACGTTTTGAGGGAACTTGCATGTCTGAAAAAAGAGATGTTTTTACTCGCCATTCGGTCAGAAGACATATTGAGAACACACACAGCTTTGAGGTCCGAGACTTCCTTCAAGCTGGAGAATAACGTAATTTCGGACCAGATAACATCTGAAATCCCAGAGTCGTCGGAAGACATTGTTAGATGGTTCAATGGCCATGGTTCGCAGCAGGGCTCGTCTTTTATATGCCTCATGCAGTTTGCGCCAGGCTCGTAACCAGCTACAAGAATGGTTACTTGTCCGCAGAAATGGTTACAAGTCCAAGTTTGCGCGGGGAAAGACGCAAAGTTGTCGGGAATCGGGGTCCATTAAGGTAGGCTCACAGTGAGTGTGGCGGCTGGCATCGCTCGGGGGATTCTCTGCTACAGGTTGCAAAGGAAAAACCGGAACAATCTGCATACTGCAAAACCTGTCGGGACTCGGGACCATTAAGGAAGGGTTGTAAAGAGTGGCGGCTAGCATCGGTCGGGACTGTTTTCGCTACAGGATGCAAAGAAACGCATGGAACCAAGTATACTCCAGTTGGAGAGGCTGCAGGACCGGTAGTGTGATTCTCGTCCTCACTTCTAGCGTCTTGAAGAAAATATGACAAGGAATGGTTGCTCCCCACGGACGAAGATGTTATTGCTAACTGCATCTTTTCTTGAGGCGCTCCATGCGATAATCCTGTTCTCCACTGAGCAAGATAACATTCTTGTGCCGCGACGAAATTGTTTTTTGGACATTTTTGCATGTAATGATTGAAAAGACGCATTCCACCTGCGTGCTGAGTGTGCGCTGGATTTTGGGGACGTCGAGCAGACCGCCGTCGGGGACCTGATCCATTTCACACACCTCATCCCGCCGTCGACGCCGCTCTTCCTGAAGCAGCTCTCGTACTTTCTTCTACCGCCATCCTCAGGCGGCGCTCAAGTAATGCCTCAAGACTGATCCAGACACTCCATCTTGTGCGCAAGGGGTGCTCCTTAGTCTAGAACAAACTGAATATTCACCCAGAGCACCCTTACCAGCTTCTCCTCGTCCACTGTGCACGTTCTCTTGAGGAAGCGATAAATAGTTTGTGTCCAGTTTCAAACTCCCTAAGGATAAGAATCGGTCGAGCGAGAGCGTTGCGGTTCGAATAGAGCTGGATCGCTGACTCAGACGCGCCAATGCGCATCTCTGTCCCGACCATCCCGACGTCTCTGCTCGCGCCGACGGCGACAGCGCCGCCCATATCAAAGACAGAAGCGGTCGAGCGCATATCTGCCTTTCTCTCTCCCGGGAATGCCGCCGTGCTCACGGGCGCGGGCGTCAGCGTCGACTCCGAGATCCGCGCGTACAGGGGGGCGAACGGCCGGTACATGAACCCGAACTACAAGTGCGTGCTCTTTTTTCTTTGTCGCAGGAATGCTTTGGTTGATGTCTCTGATGCATCCCAGGCCTATTCTTGTTAGTCTTCCGAGTATGTGTGTCCCTTCGTGCGGGTGCTCATGGCAGTGTGGGTGCACGGTAGTATCATGAAGTCGTGCAAGAGACAGACGAAGGCAGTTCGTTCAGACAACGGTACTGGTGCGTTAGTCTTACGCTCTGCATGACTCGAAACTTCACTTTGCGGCAGGCTGCGGTCGTTTCTGGGCTACCCGTCTGTGCGAGACGCGCTGCCAAACACGACGCACTTTGCGATCGCCGCGCTGCAGCACACATCGCACATCTCTCGTCTAATCACCCAGAACGTCGATGGTCTGCACAATAAGGCCGTATCATCCATATGGACACCATCGAAGACCGCCTCTCGAATATTAGAGTTGCATGGGACTTTACACGTAAGCATACACATATCTCCCTTACGGGCCGCCTTCAAGAATGCTGACACTTCAGCACGGCATCCACAGAAAGTCAGCTGCAAGAATGGGCACGTAGTCACTCGCAACGTATTCCAGGACTGGCTCGCGCACGCCAACTCACGGTGGTCCACGTTCGCAGACGAACTGGCGAGCACTGGGCGGAAGCTGCGCACCAATCCCGACGGCGATGTAAACGGCCCGCGCTGCGATTGGTTTTTGCTCTGCGAGCTGATGCGGACGTGTAGGTACAACTCGAAGAAGGCGCGTCGTACGACGACTTCGTGGTTCCCGACTGCCCGGCGTGTGTCCGCGAGCACAGGCGCACCAACATAGTGCGTCCACCACGCACTGTTGTGCACTGGCGGAGCGAACTGAACCCGTGTGGGTCCTTAGCACAAGCCGCACCTGATATTTTTCGGCGAGTCGATAAGCCGGGAGGTCAAAGACCGCTCGTGCGTGACTATGAATGCATTCTTGAGATGCGACGGTGTCGCTGATGGCCTTGTATCTGGCGAAAGAAAGATACCAGGACGTAGAGCTGGCTGACCGGCTATTCATCGTGGGGACGACGCTCGCGACGTACTCAGCCTTCAGGTACAGTCGCTTCCTTCACCGCTTTCTTTTGTTTTTCTTCCTCTGACTCGGACCATCATCTGCTTGAAAAAGACTGCTGAAACACGCGCTCGAGCTCGGGAAGCCCGTGCTGCTGCTCAACGTCGGTCCGACTCGCGCAGACGCGATCACACCGGGCGTCGAGAAGATTAGTCTCCCGAGCGGGTCCGTCCTGCGGGACGTCGTACGTGCCCTGACGTGCGTTTAGCCGTGCTACCAACGCATATTTTCTGTATACCGTCGCTGATTTCTCTATCCTGCTATCGTAGGGGTAGCCGGGCGGCAAACGACCCTGTGCTGGCGAAGTTCCTGTCGAGCGGGGTGGTCACGCCCCCGACGGACGACACGGACGACGAGGGCGCGGTGGAGCCCAGGGCGGGTCGCTGACGGAACCTGAAGTGATGTGCTTTCGTCGGTTATCGCGCGACCTGCACCGATGTCCATCTGCTAATTCTACTGTCCGAAGCTCTTTCCGCCGCCGAAAGCCTTTGTTGTGATTGTTTAAGGGCTGTGAGTCTGGCTTAGCAAACGACGGCTTATTTATCGAGTGCGTTGTCACTGTTGCCTCAGTCGACGCAGCCGTTCATAGTTGCATGCTCCGGCAGAAGGACAGAAGGACAAAGATGCTTTGAGATACAGGTACTTTTTTCACATCAAGGTGTAATTGAGAGGCGCGCGAAATACAAGGATTATATTCGTGATTTGAGCGATACAGGAGACTGAGATACTGGAAGGCTGTTGATGAGTACAAGTAATTAATTCAATCCTCTACAGCTGGAGAAGGGTGACAACGTGGCAGGGTTGCAATTACGCAAAGGCTGCTTGCGAGACAATCGAGCAGAAGAGAAACCAGGGTGAAAAAGCCGGAGATTATGTTGACCTCTGTCATCTAACGCTTGTAAAAGAAAAGAAAAAACGTAAATCGCCTCATTAGTCGATCACCTGAAGAGCCACTCGCTCGAGAATGCGGTCCTGCACGAGGTCGTCCACGAACGCCGCAAACGAGTCCTGCACCTCGTCAGGCGGACGCACGCCCGCCCGGCTCTCGTCGCCCGAGCGGTACTTTCCCGTCCTTACTAGAGCGTAAAGTCAGCCAGTTCTCACACACGAAATCCGCAGGGGCATACCCAAGACGCGCCACAAGCCCAGCTCGACGGCGCCGCCGCCGAGGTCCGCCTCGACGTCATCGCCGACGACCGCGACGTCCGCCCACCGCGCGCCTTCCGGAGACGGCGCGTCCGGGATGCTGGCGAGCACGCTCTCGAAGAACGCACGGCCGGGCTTGCCGACGGCGTGTGCGCGCAGGCCGCCGCCGACGGCCTCCTCGAGCGCCGAGACGAACGGGCCCGGGCCGAGCGAGAGCTCGCCGTCCGGCGAGCGGAGGTATTTTGCGCGGTGTGTCGTGAGCAGGGGCGGTGCACCACTGGAGGACGAAGAGGCGGGGCGTGCGCTCAGGACGCGGAAGGCCTTGTTGAGCGGGCCGTACGCGAGGTGCTCCGGGGCGAACGCGACGAGGACGGAGTCGTACGACGCGTGGTGCCGCTCGGCGTCCGCCGCGGCACTGCGGAACTCTGGGAACTCCTCCATCGCAGAGTCGGATAGGAGGGCGTAGGGCCTGAAAAAGGTGCTTTGATACCCGTAGGACTATTTACTATCCATGCACGGAACGCACCTCTGCAATTTCATCTCCCGGACGACCTCCTTGAGCGCGCCGAGGCTCGTCCAGAGCTCGCCGTCGCGCACGTCGAAACCCATGCCACCCAGCCGCTCACGCAGCGCGCGTGTGCTCTCCTGGCTGGTGTTGCTGCAGAAACGCACGACGAGCCCCGCCTTCCGTGCGTGCGCGAGAGCGGCAGCTGCGGCGGGCGTCGCGGTGGACCCGATGTGCAGCGTGCCCGAGAGGTCAATGAGGAGCGCGCGGATTGCGGGGCGGGGCATTATTTTCTAAAAGTACGAAGGCAAGACGCTCTTGCGTATCGGAGCGGTAGAGTCAGTAGACTGTCGAGTACTGGGTGGAGTCACCCGTCTGCGTCATAAACGCGTCGAGCTCGCTGTACGGCCTCCCACTTATTCGGAACGAAACAAGAAATTATGTGCCAGAAATTATACCAAGAACTGAAGAAATGTTTAGATATTGGCTCCATGCCTTCATGTCTTCAAGATATTTTTCGGAGGAGGGAGACTTCAAGTTTCCAGCGAAAACTATGTAAACCAAAATGAGGGGTGTCAACTTCCATATACGGACATCTCGAACGCGCTTGAAGTCGGCAACTTCCACTGCGTCGACCTCGGCCACAATGCCTCGTAATGTGCTGCCGCTCCCGTCTTCTTAGTCGACGGCGCGCGCGTTGCAAATAGTCTCACTTTCACCGGAGGGCTCGGCTGCAGCCGATGCAGCGGGTTCTATTACAGGTTGTATATCATTTACCGTACATGTATTACAATTTTATGAAAGACTGCGCCAACATACAACGCTTTAGTAATACTCGATGACGACAGATTTCGCATCCATTGTCGGATAGTAGAGTGCGCCGCTATAGAACTCCACACCCACACTCTTTACGTTCGGTTCAATCTTGAGGATCACCACACCTTCCCGAGAGACGGTAGCAAGCATCCACATGTTCTCCGGAGGATCCCAAAGAGGACTTGTTTTGTAGTACCCGACCACTGTCGAGCCGGCTTGCGAGAGTCGCTTTACGAAGCTGTTCCTGTAGTGTTTGTCTTCAAGGGTATATATTGTGGACCCCCGACGCGCGTGAGGAGTGGATGGATGCCATGTAAAGGCGGAGTCTCCAAGTGATAGGTTTCTACCATGGAGAATTGACTATTCTCTATGTTCCGCAACACAGTCAAAGTGATGCCTTTTAGTTTCCTTTCTGCTTCGGACTTCCAGTGGAAGTTACAAACAGATAATTGCGCACGGCTGCTAAACCAATTCGAGGGAACTTGCAAGGGAACTAGCAAGAGACATCTGGTATACGGGAGGTCGTCTAGGACTAGATTCGAAGTTGCACCGATATTAGGCAAGACCTTGCATATGGATGACAGCAGAATGGCCAAGACTGATTTCACCCCGGCGTCGTCGACCATGCAAATGAGATGATCGTCTACCATGTCTACGGCGTCGAATGGGCCCTGCCACAGAAGCATTGGTCAGTTTTATACTTCCACAAGATGAATTACACACCTTTATCATAACCGTGCGGCCGTCCTTCCGGAGCGTCAGGAAAGGATTGTAGTCCGTATAGACTGCTGTTATGTCGCCACTTGATTTTACAAATGCCAACGGTGGTTCCCTCCGAGTTTTGGGCTCTGGTGCTGAGTACTTTTGAAGCGACTTAGCATTCGTCCCGGGTGAAATTCGGAACTCTTCGAAGGTGCTGAGTAATGATAAAGTATCAATGTGAAGAGGTAGTGTACATGTCGCACAGAAGCTTACCTTTCCTTGGAATATTTGTCCTGAGATTTGCTCACTGTGAGTATATGTACAACATTGTCTTCCTGCATGTCATAGCCGAAGTTGCACACTCTCAATCCATGCTTGCCATGCGCGCTGTATGAGACAGGATCCGGGTGTGTCCAGACACACATACCGCTCGGCACTTCCAAGCACTGCAAGTACCCCTCAGACCAGAGGACGAGGAGGAGCTTGCCTCCAGGAAGCAGCTGCACATCCGCGCCGAAGCCATAAGACTTTCCAAGTGCGCGATCCCAGTTCCCGAACCAGATAGGTACTGTGACCCGGGATGTTGGCCGCAGCGATTCAACGGCAGTGTACTTGAGACGCCTTGCTTTGCGCGGGTAACTAGGGCTTCCAGTTCGGACGCATTGAGCTTGCTGGCAGGGATATGGCGGGGTAAATCGGGTGCATCTTCTTGGTCCAGTGCTTGGAGGCGTTTAAGCCAGTAGGCTTTGTTGTCATTTTGGGATGGGGAGGTGATGGGAGTCATTATTGTATGGGTTCAGTACACAGCAGGGCTCGAACTTTTAAACGCCTCACGATCACGGGTGATAAATTGTCCGTGTTCGGTTAGGTTTGCACGGGGCAAGAAACAAACCTGCCGGGACTAATGCAACATTAGGATAGGTTTCGTAGTACGTATGACGGGTGGTAATGATTTGAGCCTTTTACAATGAATTCCGGAAAAACATTCTTTTAAATTCTGTCCTGGACCTTGTACAATGGGAAAAGGAGGAGTAGTATAGTGCGACACTGGGTGTTGTATAATGTTAATATCATATGAGCAATGGATCAATATGTTATTTGAGAGAGAGGATAGTAAATGCACGTACCTCCTTCCTCGAGGTTCCTGACCGTCGTCCGCAAACTTGAGCGCCCACATAACTTCATTGACGACATTTCCGGTAAGCGGGGTAGCTTGCGCAGACGCAATCCACATCGTTATGGGGAGAACAACAGCATATGCGCCTTTTCCCCTCCCGCGCGATGTAATCCTTTAAGGCCGTCGCCCACTGTGTCAATCCGTTGAATTGTCGCAGATCCATCCATAGTACGCCATTTGGCTGTGTGGCGCGCCACAACTTCAACCACAATGTTGCGAAAGCCTCGAGGAAAACTTTCAGTTGTTGGCCTCATCATTGACTTCGAGATATTTTTCGGAGGAGAAAAAGCTCCAAATTTTCTGTGAAAACTATGTAAACCCAAACGTGGGGTGTCAACTTCCATATGCGGCATCATATCGTAAGAGGATATCTCGAACGCGCCGAACGATGAGCAGCTCATTCACGATGAAGGCGACAACATCCACAGCGTCGTCCTCGGCCCCAGTCCCTCACAATGCACTTCCGCCCCCGTCTTCTTCGTCAACGGCGCGTGCATCGCGGATAGCCTCGCACTCACACATCAAAGGCCTCGGACTTTCGCCGGAAGGCCTGGCTGCAGCCGATGCAGCGGGCTTCATTGGACAGACGAACGCTCGGGAGGTACGCGACGGTAGTTTATTAAACTTTTAAGACAGACTACTGACGTGACTAGGCATGTGGTGTTGTAGTGGACCTCATCAAGACGCGCAGGTTCTCTGGTCGTGCGCTTTTGCTCGCTGGTGCTCCCGGCACGGGGAAAACAGCCCTCGCGCTCGCCATCTCGCACGAACTCGGCGTGAAGGTACCTTTCTGCCCCATAGTGGGCTCGGAGGTGTACAGCACAGAGGTGAAAAAGACAGAGGTGTTGTCGGAGACGTTCCGCCGGGCGATAGGTGCGTTTTTTATTTATTTTTATTTTTATCTAAAAAACAAAAGAGAATACAAAGACACTTTTGCTGATGGGAGTTGCTAGGTCTGCGGATAAAAGAGACGAAAGAGGTATATGAGGGCGAGGTGACGGAGCTGACGCCGGCGGAGGCGGAGAATCCGCTGAGCGGCTACGGGAAGACAGTGTCGCACGTCATTGTTGGACTAAAAACCGTGAAGGGCACGAAGCAGCTGCGCCTCGACCCGACCATCTACGAGGCGATAATGAAAGAGAAAATCGTCGTTGGGGACGTGGTGTATATCGAAGCAAACACGGGCGCTGTGAAGGTGCGTTCTTACTGCTGCTTTATGATGTCCATTTGTAGCTTACCGCCCGCGTGCAGCGCGTCGGCCGTTCGGACGCGTACGCGTCCTCGTACGACCTCGAATCGGAGACGTACGTGCCATTGCCGAAGGGCGAGGTGCACAAACGCAAGGAGCTTGTGCAGGATGTGACGCTCGGCGACCTCGACGCCGCGAACGCGCGCCCGCAGGGCGGGCAGGACATCATGAGCGTCATGGGCAGCCTCGTGCGCAGCGGGCGCACGGAGGTCACGGAGAAGCTGCGCCGCGAGGTCGACCGCGTCGTGAAGGGCTACGTCGACCAGGGCGTCGCGGAGGTCGTGCCCGGCGTGGTGTTCATCGACGAGGTGCGCGGCCCGCCGCTCTCCAAATTTACCCTCCTTTTTTCTGGAAGGACACTTTTCTGAGCTGTTTGAATACTAGGTGCACATGCTGGACCTCGAGTGCTTCACGTACCTCAACGCGCTGCTCGAGTCGCCGATGGCGCCCACTGTGGTCCTCGCCACCAACCGCGGGCGGGCTGCCGTGCGCGGCGCTGACGACTTGCGTGCGCCGCACGGGATTCCCATCGACCTACTCGACCGGTACGATTCATTACTTGATCGTCTTTTTTTTTCTCCTTCCTCGCGAAAATGGATTAATTAGGTTTATATGCACATCCCACAGCTGTCTGATTGTCAAGACGGACTCGTACAACCGCGAGCAAATCGCCAAGGTGCTGCAAGTGCGCGCGGCCGTCGAGGGGCTGAAGCTCGGACCGGGCGTCCTTGACCGTCTCTCATCAGAGGGAGAAAAGGGCTCACTCCGGTACTATTTCGCAACCCCACCAGCCTTTTACGAAATCCATTAACAATTTTTTTTCCGTTCTCCCTGCATCGCGGCGCACACCAGATATGCGCTGCAGCTGCTGACGCCCGCATCGATCCTCGCATCGCTCGCTGGGCGCGCGCAGATCGAGGGCGACGACATCGGCGAGATGAACGAGCTGTTCCTGGATGCGAAGACGAGCGCGCGCATGATCGGTGAGGACGGCGGGTACAATGGGGGGATGCTCGTGTGAGCGCCCCCGCGCGCAGGGGTGCTGTGTGCCGGCTGACTCCGCCCTGCGATGTCATCTCTCCGAAACCAAAAGTATCTTTGTATCTGCCCGCGCGGATGTTCTTGTGTTTTTTCCGCTGGATGTGGTGTGCGTGTTGCCCTGCTCTCGATCTCTTATTCATGTCGTCTTTAATTAACACCGGTGTGCGTTAGATCTTCCGTGTTCCCGGTACATTACAATATCATATTGTTGAAGGAAAAAAAAAAAGACTATAGATATATTTCTGGCACTTACAGTTAGTCCACGCTCTAAGTTCAGACAAAGGCGTCTTCCGGATTCAATCTCGATGCCCAAGTCGGGCGTGCATCAGCCCCGTTATCGCGTCTCCAAGGCGCTGAAACGCCGAAGCCAAGTAAGTGCATGCCTGCCCAGCCCATCAGCTTCTCCCCACCGCTCTGGGGCGCAAATGCACTCTCCTCTGCCTCGTTCGCAGCGCGCCCTGTTTCACCCGCTCGCCCCGAATAGACTGTATGCGCAAGACCCAACGCCACTATCGGCGCACCGCGCGCGTGGGGCCTTCGTGCCCGTCTCAGGCTCACCCTTTGTCCCTGCTCTCGGTGCGCCCACGCTTTCGGCTGTTCGTGCTATTTGCTATTCGCCCTGCTGCGTGATCTGCACGTCGCGGTCGCCTAGCCGATGCATATTGGAAACTAGCCCGGCGGCGTCAGCGTATTCGCGTGCCGGGACGAACGCTCCCGGGCTCCGAGATCCGCGAGCGGGTTGGCGCCGAGGGCGCGAATAATTTGCGTACGTACGCGTCTTTCTGGACGCACGCCGCAGCAGCTAACGTATACGGTACTTGGCATAGATGATTCATCAGTAAGTACGTGCTTTGCGCACCCGCGACGGAGAATCGGCCGCCGGCGTTTGCCTCGCGGGCGCGCCCAACGGGCGACATGCATCTCGCACTCCAGTTTCCGTGTCCCCCTCGTTCTGATCAAACATCTTGCCGAGTGCACGCTGAAGGGCAGGCCTGTGTGGGTCCGCATGTGGATGGCTATTTTGCGCCGCCGACTTTGGCAAGCCCGCAACCAAGTCAGTGGGTAGCGACCGCCCTGGATGGAGGAAGCCCCGACGGGTTGCCCTGCTGACGTTGGCACCGCCCGCTTAGCGACGCCCTTTCTGGACCGCTGACGTACCTGCGAATCCCCTCCCGCCGCCGATGAACTGAGCCTGTGCCTCGCTCGAGTTATTCTAGTAATTTTCACGGCGCCACCTCCGCTTGCCGAGCAAATGCGGATCTCCATGCGCATAGGGTTTGATTTCCACGTCGCGTTTGGTATGCAAATTTTTTGCGGACTTGAGGCATGGTGGCGTTTGTCAAAAACAGAAATGTTGGTGGGAGTGTGAAACGAGTTGCAACTCAGAACTCTATGCTTGCATGGCAGAGTGAATGCACCGTCGTCCGTTGGATGTGAGCAATGTTGTATCAGATTCTCGGAGGCTTATGCTCGATCCTGGCAGTCGGACACGGACGTGAGCTGGTGCCGCGCTTTCTTTCTTCCCAAGTTTTTCCAAGAAGCAAGAGTTCAATAAACCAGCCTTGATTGCAACCTAGTATGTATGTATGTAAGAGTGAGGCAGACGCATTGAGGCTCTTCTATTCCCTGCATGAAATATGTGCACCCGAAAAATCTGCGCAGCGCTCGGACAAGCGTGAGCGAAAAGTCAGGACATCCCAGCAGCTGATCATCCAATAATTACGGACACTTCTGACCCTCCATGAAAATGGAAAGCCTCCGCGCCAACTCCGCGGACTGCAGGTGCGCAAACAGGCTAGACTAGATCGCTTCCTCCGCGACGCCCACAACAGTAGACTGCGATGACGCATGAAAGCTGATGATTTGCATGCCATTTGCGCGGAAAGGGAGGGGGAGAAAGGGGAGGGGAGTGGAAGGAAAATATATCTCTCCGGTCCCCCCATTCTCTGTAGGCTCTCCAGGGGATGTGTCTTTTCCTTGGGATATTTCTTTGAGTTCGTTGGAACCGGAAACGGAGATTAAGCATAATACCGCGAAGTGATCTTGAGGTCTTCTTCGGGAGATACCGATGCCGCGTTACTGCCGAGCACAAGCTGATCGCGTTTCCCTTCTCTTATTACGAAAGCATTGAGTAACTCTGTACGACGCGCTACCCGCGACCAGATCTGGAATTTAAAAACTTTCGATCTCTCTTACCAACCGCCATCGCTCCCTTTGCAACGCAAGCACGCTCTTTACCTCCCGAACCCGACGCGACCCCTCTTTTAGTATCTTATGGCTTCGTATCGCGTCTAACCACCCCAGTCCACTTTGAAATCTTATAAAACACCTCGTCGCCAACCCAAGCGCTCTAATTTCTCATTCTCCCCTCTTCGCCTCGCCCTCTCTTCGCATTACAACTTCTGCTCGTCCACCGCATCTTATCTGCCCTCTCACTGCCCCGTCCCTACGTCTTTCAACCGCCCCCTCCCCCGTTCGCTCTGACACTCATGGCGACGTTTGGTGTCCCATACATCCTCGAGGACAGGACTGGTGATCTCGGCAACACCGAGTTCGACGAGCTCTACGACCGCATGTTCTTCGGCGTCTCCTGCACGCTGGACACGCCTGGTCGCACGCGCGGCGCGGCGACGCTCAAAATCTACGAGCTCGGCTCGCGCTCGTCCACGCGCGGCTTCTCGACGGCGCACTTCGGGCGCGACCCTGCCGTGATCATCGACTTCGGGCCTGGAGCTGCGCTCGGCACCATATTGTTCGTTGAACAGTCGATGTCGATGCCCATGGGCCATTGGATCCGGAAGGCGGGCCCAAACACAAAGTGAGCAATTGTCTCCGTTTCACCTTCCGCGTTTCAGTACTCTCGTCTTACGAGGTGCCCGTCGTCCATTAGATCCGTTGAGCGGAAGTTCAAATGCTCTGATGACCAAGAGTACAGGTGGACGCACGCGGCCAACGCGGAGGCGGAGTGGGTCGTACGTCTTTTTCCCCTTTCTTCTTGGTTTCACACCTTTTCGGCGACTGCGTCTGATTGGCTCTGGTGCAGTGCACGACCTCGAGCGGCTACCTCGCTGCGCAATACAAGCTGCGCGCGCCCGAGGAGCCCAAATATCCGAGCTCCTCGGGCAATATGTTTACTGTATACGAATCATACGGGCACATCGCCACCGGTAAGCGCTCGTCTTCTGGCTTTCCACATAGTCCCTTCGGGCGCTAACGGACTCCATTTAACTTGTCCCTTCTTGTCTTGTTTCAGAGCTCCTCGCGTCGCTGACCATTGTGCGGCATATTCACCGCTACAACCTAAACGTCTAATCTCTGTATCTCCCTCTTCCTCTCGCGCTTTTCACGCTTTGCCTCGTCAGCATTAATCTGCTCTCGCCGCTGCTATGGACTTCGCACTTTCCATATCTTAGCCTGGTCGTTGTTCGCATCTCCTTGCACGCTTACTATCCTCCACATACCACACGCATTGTTCATATCTGTATAATCTCTAATCTCCGCAGTTTACGAAGCGAGGGTCATATACCGCGCACACTAGTGTCGCCCCTCTGTACCATATTCCGCCACCTATCTTTTCCTGTCCAACACCTTGAATTATCGTGTATTAAATACCTTGTTCATTTCCTTGCCTGCTTATTCGTACCACTAATACTTTGTGTCTGCGTTTCATGCTTCCCCATGCCGAATAGCTGTAATTGCCCTCCTTCCCACCTCGATTCAATAGTAATGCGACCGATATTAGGATTTTTCGTGGTCAGATACACTGCGATCGGGTCAATTGCTGGAGCCAAGCATTCTACAATTCTGCAAGTGCAGGGGAGACTGTAACTATGCACTATTCGTTCCATACGAAAGAATTAGGTAACTCCCTGAATGAAAGGGAAGAAGAGAAAATTGAACAGCCATTTAGAGGGCGTCGGCGAGTGGCGGAAAGTAGGGAACCGCGTCCCTTCGGCAGGGAGAGCGCATGCTGAAATTATACCCCACACATAATATACACCCACGGCGGAACTCGAGCCAGGGCATGGCGCCTGATAGCTGCGCACCTCAGTGCCGCGGGGCTCCGCGGGCGGTCGCAATTTCGCATACGTGTTCCGCAGAAATACGCAGAAATACGCGGCAGGCGAACTCGGGCGGTAGCAGAAGAAGCCCAGCCGGCCGACGATCTAGAAAAAACGCCTCGAGCCGCGCTATCGATGGCGCCGCGAGGGGGCCGCGTAGCGCAGACAATAGGTTGTGCGCGAGCCGGCGATCGAAGTCGAAGCGACGGCGTCGGGGAAGATAACCTTGCCCGATCGTCGGGCCTCAGTGCTGAATTTGCTTCCGCTCGTGGACGACGGCTCCGAGGCGTCAGGCTGTTTGTTTTCCCGTCAAATGACGTTGATCTCTCAATCATGTCTAGCTTGTCGACTCCGAGTAGGTCTCGTCCAAAGCTGTACTGGTCGCGAAGGCACGGATACCCAATGTGAGGCCTGCGAGCGGAGATAAAGGTACATGTATACGTCTTCGAAAGGGGGGCATACATTCTGGCGACCAAAGCTGCACTACGTATTTCACCAGAAGTAGTTTTCGAGGGGGAAGTGCGGAGTCGACGTCGGGGAGCTGCATCGAGTCTTCTAGCTAGCGGGTAATATCCAATAGAGAGCACTAAGCCCATGATGCAGAAAACAGGCACTCATTGCGTGCAGTCTATTTCACACGCGAAGGGGAGTCAAAGAGGGACAACGAAGCGGAGATGAGCCGTAGCCCAGTCTTCAGGGTTGCAGAGCAGTCAATTGAGTGTGACGGCCGCACTTGGTCGCTTCATTCGAACCCGGCTCTGGGTTCGCAGTCTCCAGCCATCGGCGCGCGCCTGCTTCTAGTACCAAAAGCGCAGAAAATAAATTGAACTCTGAAAATAGGTGGACGCTGGCCTTCGAACGTCCCCAAGATGGTAACAATGCTCTTCAAAATGCGCTCTGCTTCGCTGGGTTCGATTCGCGCACATGGACGGTCGGCTTCTTTGCGGCCCTGCGGATTTCCGCCTTCTGACGATCCTTGACACATGCCGAGTCAGGCGGGCGTGCTCCCCATTCAATCCAGCTCAATCCAGCTCAACCGCCTTTGAGTCCTGACGGTGGTGAACAGCACGGAGTACGCACAAGGGTGCGACATCATAAACACGCAGTACCCTCTGCTCCCGGGCCCCAAACTAAGAGTAGCCCGAACTAAGAGAACCAGGATGCAGAAGATGGCTATTTGAGCTCTGCGTTGATTTCGGCCGCGAAGTCGTCGTGAGATGAAAGCGGCTTCGAGCAATGGGCCCAGCAGACGGGAAGCCCGCGCGGAGCTAAGCAGGTGCGCCAGAGATGGATTCCTCAGGTCGTTGGCTTCGTGGCTTGCTTCTTAATTTCTGCGCCAGCACCGAGGGCCATCCACACAACTTGGTGCTAATGGTGCCGGAAAGCGAGGAAGAGCAACTTGAGCCCCTCAAGGTCGTTAAGGTAGCTGTTTTGCACATTTATATAGTCACTAGGTTGCCTTACGGTACTCCATTATTATGTGTGTAACCCACAACATGAGGTCACCTTCTGCCAGCACTACTCTACGCACACTGAGCATCCATGAGCCCAGGAAGACAAAAACTTGATCGAAGTGCGGGGTAGCCAGGTAAACCGCCCTTCTCTGTCGTCCTGATTACAGTAATAAAACGTCCGCCAGTAGACCACCTTCAGTTCAGCATGGCCCATTATGTACATACTTGCGGCGACGTTTGACTCCGAAAAAAAGAAAGGCACCGAGAGAAAAAAAGGAGAAAAAAAAACTGCATCTGAGTTGCAAAATACACATGTAGATACCTGCACCTTCCGACACACGAATTCGAAACCGTTTCATAATGATACATCAACCACCCAGGCAGACTTCTGCGCCCGCACCACACTCGCCCCCTCCCACGCCCGGCCGAGTCGAAGCTCACTTTGAGTCTGAGTTTCAATGGTGCCCGGCTCCACTGAAGTGGAACTGGAACGGTCCGCCATTGCTGCCGCCCTGTTGGAACTGGAATCCGCCGCCGGAGCCACCCTGGAAATACTGCATGAACGGGTGCGCGCCCTGCTGCTGAGCGTGCCCGCCGGCCTGCGCGGACGGGTCGTTCGGGTCGTCGCCGTTGTCAAAGCGCGTGCGGAGCTCTAGGGGGGCGGGTCAAAATGAATGAAAGGACGGGGAAGCTTTTTAGAGATGGGAAACTAACCGGGGTTGGACAGGACTTCGTATGCCTCGTTCACCGCGGCCATCTTGTCCTCGCTCCCACCTTTATCGGGGTGCGCACTCTTCGCCGCGCGTCGACTAGTTAGAAGCAGATCAGCACGACAGATTCGGGGAACGGGGAAGTCATGCGCACTAAGCCTTCTTGATAGTCCGTTCGTCTGCGTCACGCGCGACACCCAACACCTTGTAGTAGTCCTTCTTCCGCGATTGCTTCAGGAGGCGTTGCGCTTTCTGTAAACGCTGCACGACCTGGATTTTTCATAAGCACTAAATTGTGAAAGGAGAAAAAAAGTTGAATAAAACTCACATCTTGGTTCGATCGTCCACTCGCCTCGAAAGCCTTCTCTAACACTCGTACGGCCTCCTCCCACTGCTCCTTGGCGAGCGCGGCTTCGCCGCGGCCCACAAGCCCGTCTACGTCGTCGCCATTGCCCTCAAACCGTAACAGCTCGTCACACCACCATTCCGCGCGCTTTGGTAAATCAATCTTTACGTACGCCTGACACAGCGCGCGGACGACGTCCTTCCTGCGCTCACTCCTCTTTATCGACGAGACCGAAGCAGGGACCTCTACCTGCACGAGCTCGGTCTCAAACTGCGAGGCAAATGCGTTCCCGAGCGCGCTCTCCTTGCTCGATGTGCCGAAAAGATGCGCGACCACCCCGCGCCAGTCGCCCGTCTCGCGCAGCGCGTTAAGCTTCGCGAATGCCTTATCGAACTTCTTTAACTTCCTGTGTAGCGCTGCACACGGCTTCGAGTCCGGATCGAAGTGGAGGCACTGCTTGAGCGTCGTCTGCGCCTGCGAGGATGGCGGGAGGAGGAAGTACGAGAACTGTGCGATCTTCAGGAAGAGCGATGTCGACGGCGAGGTGAGGTGCGTGAGCCGTATCAGGTCTCCGACGGTCTGTTCGACGTCCCCGGAATCCAGCGCACACTCCGCACGCAGCTCCCGGAGCTCGGTGGAATGCGTCGCAACCTTAAGCGCCTCTGTCGCTGCCTCAACGCACACCTGGTGCAGGCCCGCCTTCTGGCTCTGCGCGGCCTTTTTTCCCGCGACCTCGCCCTCCGAAACCTCGAACAGAAGATCGCCGGCGGCAGCGTCGCCCTTGACGCGGGCGGAGTAGCGCATGAGCGCATCTCGGGCGGCGGGCCAAGCGCCCTCCTTCGCATAGATCCGGCCCTTCATGAGCAGCGCCTTGTCGAAGTTGCTCGATGTGAGGTCGAGCACGGAGTCGAAGTCTGCGAGAGCGTGCTGGTGCCGACTGAGCGAATAGTACGCGGTTGCGCGTTTGTAGTAGAGAATGTAGTCCGACGGCGCTTGTTCTGCAATTCTTTTAGGAGGGAAATAGATTCAAATGAAAGGCCTGAACATACCTAAGGCCTCTGAATATGCCCGAATCGCATCATTGAATTTGCCAGTCGTCAAGAACGTGTTCGCCTGGTTTATGAGCGGTTGCAACTCAGGCTGGTCTACAGTCGATCCCGAGCTCGATTGAGCACTTCCTACGATCGATAGAATAAGGACAGTCAAACAAGACGGGCAGAAA
>JAJOHG010000070.1:0-139952 GCA_021029095.1 Phellopilus nigrolimitatus
ATCATCATCCCAGCCTTCCCATTTGCGAGTGATTATGCTCAAAATCTTTGCGCGCGCGTCTAAATTCGGCAGGGCGAAGTAGAACTCGCGGTCAAAGCGACCAGGGCGTCGTAACGCGGGTCGACTGCGTCAGGCCGATTCGTCGCGCCGATGACAATAACCTGCCCACGTCCATCCATCCCGTCCATGAGCGCAAGCAACGTCGAGACAATCGAGGAATGGATTTGGTCCTGCTTCGACGAACGCACGGGTGCAAGGCCGTCTATTTCGTCGAAGAAGATAATCGACGGCTGCTGGTTGCGTGCTTCTCGAAAAGCAGGCGGAGCTGGCGCTCGGCTTCTCCCACCCATTTCGAGAGACAGTCCGCACCCTTGCGCATGAAGAACGCTACGAGAGAACTTCAGACAATGGAGAAACTTTAATGAAAGCCACGTACAGATTCCCTTTCCATTGGATCGACAGCTTGCTGCCAGAGCCCGCGCCAACAGCGTTTTACCAGGTGCCTGGTGGGCCATGAAACAAAACACCACGCGGTGGCGTTAGACTGAACCGCTGAAAGACTTCCGGGTAAAGGAGTGGCAGGAGTGTCATTTCCTTCAAAGAATTGATATCTGCAAAAGATTCAGCAGGCCGGGTTGTCAATATGAAGAACAACTCACGGTCGTCCAGGCCACCAACCTCGTCAAAGGTCACGTTGGGGTTGATCCCTAGGGGGTCAGCATCCGCCAGAGCTATAGAGTATGCGTAAGGATTGAGAACAGGTCCATACAACGGGACCACAAACCTGCGTCGCTGACTTTGCCCAGATTCGACGGTGTACCCATTGTCGCCAAGCCGTCCGGGAAAAGACCACCGCCTCCCGCCGCGAAGACCCCTCCGCCTGCCCCAGCACCGAACTGTTTTCGCGGAGTCCTAGTTGGAGCATCCGAGTCCGTGTCATCCGCAGGCCCCGGCATGCCCATGTATCGCGAAAGCACCGTGCCGTTCGCGCTCCATCCAGGACCTGCACGCCCCTTTCCTTTGTTCGACTTCGCAGCGCCCTTTGGCGGTCGTGCCTCCTCGATGGGTGGGGGAATAGCGTAGTTAATTTGCTTCGTACGCCTACGGAACGAGTACTGCTTCGGTCCAGACTCCTCTTCAAGCTCGGGCTCTGGCGACGGCGTCGTCTGCACGTCTTCGTCTATGGGCTCCTCCTCGGACGACCCAGGTGCATCATGGTCGGCTGTCGCGTCGTACCCATCCTCGTCATCGAGCTGGGCGTGCGTTTCTTTTTCGTGAACTGTTTGGATGTTGCACGCGTGATGCGCCCCAAAGGTGCATCGACGACGTCGTTTGCGTCCATAATCGCCGGGGGCGACACCGACGTGGAGTTGGCCTTCTTGGAACGACTTCGTGTGACATAGTGTCCAATAGACACCCTCTCCCTCGTCGTCGCTGTTTACGCGCCCATGCCTCCACTGCGCCCATTCCGCTTACTGATCCGCGACGGTTTCTTTGGGTGGTCGACGACATCGAGGTCCGCATCGTCCTCAAAAAGGTTCATCCCATCGTCGTCACTCTCTCGATAGCTCGGTACTTTCCTTGTCGTCCGCCCGCGCGACGTCGTATACTCCACCTCCTTCTTCACGATAGTCTCCTCATCCTCGTACTCTGCCCCCTCGTCATCCTCATCGCGCAGCCGTCGTTCTTCTTTTGAGTTTCTGTTTGTTGGACTTGACGCATCGCCAGCCGAGTGCTCTGAGCCAGAGAGCGGTACGAATGAGTCGGAAGACTTGCGGGTCCGAGTCGAGCGGCGTACACCGATGCCAGGTGCGTCGGTCACTGAGCGCGCCATGAGAGCAGGTAACTTGATGGTGAAGGCCTTCCTGTGCTCGAAATCCCTAGGTGAGTCACCACGCTGTTCGTCGGGCTCCCCGTCGGCGTCGGCGTCGCTGAGCATGAAGTGGTCGTCGTAGACCTTTTGTTCGCTGAGAACGTGACCCCTCTCTGGCGCGAGTCACTTGTGTCACAAGACCTTCTATATCTGGGGGTCATGCAATCTAATCGCCGTTACGAACTTTGCAAGAATTACCGGTAGTGCTGATAACAAAAGGATAGCTGTGATTGTACATGTACACCCGAGAAAAACATGAATTTATATGTGGGGTGACCACATATTAGGGGGGAAGCGAAGCATGTGTGACTAAGGCTTATTCTGAGCTCTTTCATTTTGGCTTTCCATAACCATTGATACAATATTTTTTGTGATGTAACTAGAGGTAACGGTTTAAAATGTCCACTAGTAATTTTAGCTTTTGTATGCTTCAATGTGCAAAGAGGAGACGCAGTAAGGGCAGTCCCATGTCACGTGATGTATTTTAGGGAGGGCGGTACATCCAACTTTTTTCTCACTAAACCTTATTTAATTTGTAAGGAAAGTGCAACATAGTTTATCGGGAGTTCAAGTGTGGAAAGAGGAAAGGAAGAGGAGAGAGCAAGCAAGCATACATCTAGAGGCTCACAGCATCATAATCAGTTCTCACGAAGGGGGGCCACACAGCCACTTGGTGGGTAGTCACGTGATAGCTTTTTGGGAGCCCTACCCCGGTAAGTGGGAGCTTCGCTCCCAATAAAACGTTATTGAGTATCTGCTGTTTGTGCGAAGTGTCAAAGACGGAATCAAGCATCGCTTGATCCAAAAAAGGTCTTTGTTTGCTAGTCTCTTTCTGAAAGACAAAGATCTGTACCACTTGAATGTATTCGTGAGAAAGCTCATTATTATAAAAATTAAGCGCTTTACTGTGCTTGCTTCTGCGCGTTCAACAGGTAGCATTCTTCAGCTCGCTACTGGCGAGAAAGACAACTATCAGCAAAACAACCATCAGCATTGACCTTGCACATAGTATCTCCGACATAAATTCAAAAAATAAATTTGAAGAATTTTGCTCGGCCTGTGCTCAGCGCTCGCCTATTGCGGAGATTACTGCACCGATGCTTTAGCGCTGCTTCTCTCGGCTCGTGAGATTCGGCTTGAACTTCATTGAACTCCATCGCACATCGAGTCGATTCTGTCGCTTTATGACTTGGCACGATGTCCGGAAACCCTACTCCTCCCAGGATCCCTAGTGTTTCTCTCGCTCGAATTGAATCTGAGCCGAGTAGTATCAGACATGATCCCCCTGTCCCGCAACTCGGTCAAGGCATGGTGCTTTTCCATACACGTCAAAATGCCAGCATTCATATTGTTTCTAGGCTCGCATCGTGAAGAGGCGCCGTCGGGACATTCACGGTCAACATCCGACAGGCTTTCCGCCCAACGGGGTGCCGTGCCAAGGAGTCCGAGCCGTTTACGACGATCAGGTTCGCTGACAACGCTCAGTTACGACCCGAGTGCCCAATCACTCCCGCAACCTATAAGACGTGTCGAAATCGACCTAACAAGTAGCAATGGCCACGCCCAGCACGAAAGTGCCGTGTCTTCTGTTGGTTCTTTGCAAAATGTTCGTCAAGGTGTGTATTCGTTCAAATTAAGGCTGCTCTTACTTTTGTACCATCGTATCCGTCTCTGTACCGGAAAGTATATGAAATCTTCCATTGCTAATATGTCTTCTCAGCGTTCCATCGCATTGCGCACTCCAACCCTTTTCCGAGCCGGCAGAATAGTGCAGAAACGAACAACAACTCACCTACCCGTAACCCGACACCCTTGCGGCTCTTCTGGCCTTTACACCGGACGCACACGCGCGATGAGCCCTTCGTCCCCATCGACCCGTTTCGCTTCCGCTTCAAGCTCTTCTCGCAAGACGCCCTCGAGGAGGAGCTCCAAAAGAAACGCGCCGCGCTCACGCAGGTCCCCGCCCTCCTCCGACA
This sequence comes from Phellopilus nigrolimitatus, assembly GCA_021029095.1. Classification (NCBI taxonomy): domain Eukaryota; kingdom Fungi; phylum Basidiomycota; class Agaricomycetes; order Hymenochaetales; family Hymenochaetaceae; genus Phellopilus; species Phellopilus nigrolimitatus. The sequence goes on from JAJOHG010000070.1 coordinate 3,850, forward strand.
CGTCGGGCTGCAGGCGTATCGGCACTTGCTCCTCCGCCTGCCGTCTCTCTACTTCACACGTGTATCGCGGATATTCGAGGAGGCAGAGGTGACCCGGCCGGAAATTCAGCGGATGATCGACGGCTGCGTGTACGGACTGGACTTCCCTTACGAGTGGACTGCGCCGAACGTCTCTCCAGCTCTGATACGGTTCAAATCGTCATGGGAGGAATTTGTAGACACTGTTATTCAGGAATGGAAAACGCTCAATGTTGTGTCTGCCCTCCTCTTATCGTACGTCTAGATCGTCCACGCGTGATTGTTGGTTTCATTGAAGTGCCTTTGTCATGAAAGGGCAATTCTTACCATGTTTCAGATAGACGATGCGAATAACGATCCTATCGTCCGTACAGCATCGTTAATATCTTTAATATGCGCCGCCTGGAGCTTAATCTACGGCGGAGTATACATCATGCGTTTCCGGACAATGCGAAGCATGTACAAGGCTTCCACGTGGGCGCAGGTACGCCTGGCACGCTGGGTTGCCAAAGCTTTACTTACGTTTTGTCACTTTCATTCTACAGGAGGGGCAAAAGTCAAAGACGAACATCTTCTGGAACGTGTGGGTCCTGCTCGCGCTCCCGGCGGTCTGGCTCGCGTGGTCGATGATCGCATTCTTCGTCGCCATACTGGCGTTCGTATGGACGTCGGGCAGCAGTACGGACAACCCGCAGCCTCCCCGGCCACGCGTCGAGCTCGTCCCGCGCCTCATCATCACCGCGCTCTTCGCGCTCGGCTTCGTGTACTTCCTGCTCATCGTGCAGGCGTTCCAGTCGTACGGCGCGCCGCGCACGCGCGTCTACCGGACTGACGAGGTTCCTCCCGTATTGAGCGCGAACGCCAACGCGAATACGAACACCTTGGGCCTGAACTTTGCCGGCGCGAATGGGAACGCTCAATCGGGAGGCGTGAGCGACTCGATCCGACGAGCTGATTTGGAAAAGGGGCCGTCGCTGGTGGAGGACCGGAGGAGGGCTGAGAGAGAGTCGCCTGGGATAGGCGGCCTTGATCTCTAGCGACTGCATGACTGAGATACGTCATTCATTTATCACTTACTTTGCATGGCTTGGGCAATCATTTTAGATTACATTCTCTTAGTATCATGGCACATTTAGCGGATTAATTCGACAATCATCGGAAATTGGGCATAGGTTACTTAACATAAAAATTATACACGTATATAAAGATAGGTCGGACTGTCATTCGTTCGTACATGCAATGAAATGGCAGACGGGTGCCTGACGCGTCCAATGCGTGTAACGTGATCGGTAATTAGATACGTACGCGCGACGCGAGGCGCGTGGCGTCGGGGCCGCTTTCATTTCCAAAGTTTTCGAGTCACTGCTGATAGTGCGGCACCAACGCAGAGCCATTCAACTCGACCTCTGATCAGGAGATACACGCTTCTCTATCATCTCCGAGTAGCGAAACTATGCCTGCAGTTCGCTCCAGCACCAAGGGACTGAGGAGTACTAGCAAGACACGCAACGTCAGCATGCCCGACCTTTCGGGCTTCAAATTCATGACTACGGGAGTCTCGGGCGATGCTTCCCAAATGCCTGCTCATTATTATTCAATATTGGGAGATGTGGTTGACCTGGCCTTGGAGAGTGCGTATGGCTACGAGTCCTGCTTGTTATGTTCAACTTTGCTCATTTATAAACTCTTACATTTGGTTGAAACCATTTTAGGTAAAGATACGGTGCACTACCCCACCAATACAAGCGAGCGCGAGACGTTCCGGACAAAGGAAGGGAATGTATGTATTTCCCAGGTGCTCTCCCTCCTGACGAAGCTCGGACTCACAAGTCACCACTAATCCAGAAAGTCACAGTGCACCAGTGGGCCGTGTACGACGCGGCACTCAAGATCCCGTGCGGAAAGGTGACGACATACGGCGGCCTCTGCACGCTTCTCGGCGGGGGCTCGCCGCGCTCCGGCAAGTATCTAGCAAGGCTTTAATCCATACGCGCAATAACCCTCCTGCGTTGCTACAGTCGGTTCCGCCCTCCGGAAGAACCCCTTCGCGCCGCGTGTGCCCTGCCACCGTGTCATCTCGTCGGATCTCTCGCTCGGTGGGTTTTTCGGCGAGTGGGGCACAGAAGGGAACGCGGACAGCGCATGCCGTCGCAAACTCGAGATGCTCGCTCGCGAGGGCGTGTGCTTCTCGCCGGGGACGGGCAAACTGGAAGAGAGGGAGAGCGTACTGTGGAACGTCAAGCCGAAACTCAGTTGAACATGCGTTTCGCGCGATAGTGCATCCTGGAAATTATATATGTGTAATATAAAGGTTCACGATTCCGGATGGTATCGTTGTCAAGCATATGGTTGAGTGGAAAGTAAGACAAGTACATTGACGAGGAGTAATCTACTTGTACATCGAGCTGAAGTGTACGAATAAAACCCCGAGCCATAAGTTATTAGTGAAAGCTACGGACATATCGACGTAAAAATGCATATAGAACCCATGGAGTTGCAGCTAGTCGTGAAGAATGGTGCATGTAAGCAGAACGTGCGATGCAATGCGTATGAAACTGTCCCCGATGAAGGCGTGAAGAAGACCATCCGTGCCGAGTGTTGAGATGTGTGTATGTGCAAAGGGAAGAGAAAAGTGTACAAAGCGAGATGATGCATTTCATTCAGTCTTGTTGGTTTATGTATGAGTCTTGTGTCGTGTCTTCTTCAGATGTCATCCAGCGACAGAAAGTCGTAAGTGAGTAGTGTTGTGTTTCCGGATATGCTTGGAAAGGAAGGAAAATATGATGGAATGAGCGGATTGCGAGGCGCGGAATATTGAGGATGTCGAGTCGGAATTGACGTCACTGGAAAGCTTCAGGTCTTTCACCAGTCCGCGAAGCCTTCAAGCTTCCCGTCCCAGCTCCACCAGATCATCTCGTCCTCCTCGTCATTGCGTCCGCTTTCATCTTCACCTTCGCGCTCATCAGCGCGTTCTCCAGCTCTTGCGCGCACGCGCACGCACTCTGTCCGCAGGCCGCCCTTGCGTTTCGCAGCCAGTCCGTTTTGTCGGGCAGCAGTCTTGCCGGTCCCGTTCTGAGCAGCACTGTTTGTGATGTTTGCCAGAGCCGTAGACTCGACAGGCGAGTGCTCGAACTCGCGGAGTACGACATCCATGTCGCGCGTGAGGTTCTGGCGGGGAATCCACGCGGGGTGTGCGAAGCGCCGGGGCGCGCGGAGGAGGATGTGCGTCTGTGTCAAACCTGGAGAGGAGTTTCAGCAAAGAAGTGGATGGCGAACAATGTTGTATTTATCTAGAAAAACGGGGGAAAGAAGGGAAAAGGTAAGGCAAGGGCAGACTTACTAAGCTCAGCAGCCATGCCCAGCTCGGGGTCTGCATTCGCAACAGCAAGTGCGCGCGAGAGGAGACGCTCAGCGGCGCAAAGGTCCGCCTCCTCTTCCTTCCAGCCTTCTAGTTCGTCCTCGTCTTCCTCCTGGAACGAGCTTTCGGACTCTAAGTCTTCCTCCCCAGAGGAGTCTGGCACACTCTCCAAATCATCCGCATCATCCTCGTCGCTTCCTTCATCCTCATTATCTGAGCCTTCACTATCCTCGCTGCTTAAAGGACCTTGCAGCATGGTCGATCCCAAACCAGGGCCTCCAAAGCTCTTCCTGTGCTCTGCCACACCAACATCGGCCCTCTCAGTGCTACTTCTATCCGAATTCTCCTTCAGATGTCCGTTCGGCGCCACCCGCGGGGAGAACGCCGCAGCTTCGCACGCGCTCGATCGGTGGACACGCAGCCCGTCAAGTTCGAGCACGACGCGTGCACGCGCAGCCGAGACGCTGCTCACGCTCGGGCCAAGGATAATCGCAAGGTGTGTAATCGCCGTCGTCTTGGACGCGAATGTAGTTGCGGCCCCACACCCAGCCGCAAGGGCGGCAGAGAGCGCTGTGAAGGTTGACCCGAGGTGCGAGGAGAGGAGGTCAAACGCGGACAGGAGGGCATCCTGTTTCTTTGCAGAGCGAGAATCGGCCTGGATGTTTTGTATATCAATATCGGTCTCACGATTGTATGTAAGGTGGATGTACTGCACCTTCCGCGCGAAGGACATCCGCAGCAGTTGAGCCACAGGGCTTCAATCACAAAGAACATGTCAGAACTTCAATACAAATTGCTCTGTAGAGGGTCTATATAGTACTCACAATGGCACCTGGTTCTTCAGGTAGAGCACATGGCCGAGGAGACAGGTCGCTAGGCGCGCAGCCATAACATCGCTGATGCTCTCTGTGTCGAGCGTCGCCGTCGGAAAGCGTGGGGGCTCTTCTTCACGTTCACGTTCGACGACGATGGCGACCTCGCCGCTAGTTGGCTGTGACGCCGCGACACGCGGAGTCTTCAAGATTGGCGACCGTTTAGGAGAGGTGAGCGCAGTCGAGGTGCGCGACGACACCGGCGGTGAGTATGTTGGCTGCGACAGCATTGTGGGCGACGGCGGAGGCGGGGCGACAATGAGTGGCATGGCTAGAATGTGGACTGTAGCCGGAACGATGGTGTTGAGAGGAAGAGAGTTGAAGCACGTGATCGCAACACCAATAATTCTAAGAATTCATTTTGATTTAATTCTGGGCTCCTTGAAGCAACGCAATCGTGGCTTGGTCTTGAAGGCACTAACGAGATTACACTGCTATAGTTAATGGCAGATGCAATCGATTCCGCCAATCCGCCAGACATACTTACTTACATCTATCAATAAGACAGTACGGTATATACGAAGGGTTCTTTGCTTTTGAACAGACAGACAGATATGAGAAGTTGTGAGGACAGGTGGATGAAAAGAGGAAGAGAGGTGTCATAGAATATATAGATGGTAGGGGATATAGAGGTGAGCGAGCATCGGAGAAGAAGCAGGTGATATGGTAAGCAATGAGCGCACCGCGCCTTCGGGAGCGCGAATTCAAATAAACAGTGTTACGCAGGGGGTGATAAACAGAGAACATGGGGGAGGGGGGACGGAAAATGGGATTTGACGAGGAAGGAGTCTACAACCGACGCGGCCAACTTCACTGAAATGTTCAAGAAAAGATATCAAACACAACACAGTCCTCGGCGCTTACGAAACACGACATGAGACAGTTAATCTGAATCGGCGGAAGAGTCGAGTGAAGAATCGATGGAGGAGTCGACGGAGGTGTCGTCGAGCTCAACAACCTCAAGATAGCTCTCCGGGACGAGCGCGTGCCCGCCGCTCTCGTCTTCTGCGATTGCCCAGCCAACGCCGCCCCCGCGGCCGATGACGCGGACGAGCTGATCTTCGACGAGCGCCATTTCGGCCGTGCCTTCAGGTACGAACGCATACGCAGCGCGGTACAGGCCAGGATGCAGCGGGGCGTCCAAGTCCGTGTCCTGAACTGTATCATGGTAACCTTCGTCATCGTCGTCGTCGTCCTGCGAGTCCGCGTCGACATAGTCGGCCGGAGAATATTCGTCTGTGGGGCTGGACATATCGAAGTTGCGCTCAAAATCGCTCTTCGTCGGGACGAAGCCGTTGCCGTCGCCCTCAGACTGCCGCTTTCCTCCGCCACCGAGGGCGAATCCCCAGAGCTTGCTCCCCGCCCAGCGGAACGCGCCCCAGCCCGAATTCCGCCGCGAGCTGCCGTTCTCATCATACTCGGATGGCGCGCGTGAGCGGCCGAGACGAGGCGCATCGGGGCCTTGGCCGGTGTGTCGCAGGTCTGCCACAGGGTACGCAAAGTCACGGATTTTAATACCCCGCGCGGAGCGGCGCTGGGCGGGCGAGGCCGCACTCGTGGTTATCCCTGCGCTGGTAGTAACTGTCGTCGAGGAGCGGCGGGTCACGCTCGACGGGACACGCGAGAGGCTGCAGGAAGGAGCACCGGACGTGCGACGTGAGACGCTGGGCGAGGGCGGGGCGGGGCGCGAGGAGCTGAGGCTGGCGTGCTTAACGTGGACTGGCGTGTTCGGCTCTGCATCCACAACCGGAGTAGCAAGAGAACTGCGCTTTGACGGCTGAGGCGTTTGCGAAGGCGATTCGACTGCGGACTCCGCCGCTGGTGGCTGTATGGCGGTATCGTGCGCGAGCCCGTTGACGCCCGCGGACGCCGCCGCTGCGGCCGCGAGACTTTCGGTGCTATCACGCTGCTTCTTCTTAGATGCGGGAATGGCGAGCTTGTTCGCAAACTCGTGCGGGCCTGGCATGGGCGGAGGGAGGAAAGAGGAGGAGGGAGATGGGAAGGGCGAAGCGTTGGGCGGCGAGTCGAGCGACAGCGAGAGATGTGGCAGGTCTACGAGAAAGATTGTTTCAGACTTGTTCTAGCCACCGAATGTTACATGCACACGCACCTTTGCTGGTCCGTCTATCCGTGTCCCTCTCTGGCGATACAATAACGGAAGCCATGACTGTTTTGCGCTCAGTAATCGGAAATATGACCTATCCGACGTAGATTGGCGAGTTCAAGGCGCGTTTGGTGGTCGGCGATGCAATAGTTTCTCTTAAATAGGCCCCTTGGACCGTCTCTGTGGCCTACGTGTCCACCGATTGCAATTGTGTCCGCCGTTGTCAAAGAGTGTGGTGGCTGGATACAAACAAAATGACTGTGCAGACCGTGTGTGACGAAGTCCGTAGTGACCGGCCCTCAACGCTTGCCTTATAGGGGTGTGGATGTGGCAACCTGATCTGTGACAAAGTACATCAGCAAGATCTTCAATTTTTAATCTCTAGAGCCAGGGCATAGTAATCTGTGGCTAAACATTCGAATAGTATCTGGTTGCGTTCTGAAGGGTCTTGAAGAGGTCTTTCCCCTCGGAATGACATATTACTAGTAGCTAGGAAGGTCAGGAATGTCCTTTTGCTGTTCAATTCTTCCAGTCTGCCTCACAAAGCTAAGACACATTTGCATGTACCTTACTCCCTTTATTATGCGATGCGAGAACTCATGAACCTTTGTAATTTTATGTATGTAGAATTCGAGCAAATTTTTGAAAAGCAAGAGAACGTGACTGTGGCTCGTCAGTACACACCGGAATCGTTTGTTTTGATGAGCTTCTGCATTGAGAACTTCAGTTCTGTGGTTGAGGGCCACGTTAATCAGCGTTGCAACGACCACCACTGGCACCTGACAGCCAATGGTCAAGAGACCGGTCCATGATGCTAAACTATTTTAGGATATGCTGAGATATCGAAGCTCGGCATAGTTCGGCTAGGCGAGCGAGGATGTCATCCAAGCGCGACCTTAGAATGATAGCAAAAGAACCATATACAGGTGGGTCAGAAAAATCTTCGTCCCCCCCCCTGAAAAAGGAAGGCGGTTCCCGCCTGCGTGGCAAAGGCTGCCGTGTCATCGAGTCGTCACTCACCGTTGCCTACGTGTGCTACCAGCTTAACACATCCAAAAAGTGGTTGATAAATACGTATTGTATGTTTATACTATGCATCTAAAGCAAAGATTATGCGCAGTCAAAGATTATTTGATACCACCTTTGTGTCGACAAGGCGGACGGGAACTGCCTTCCTTTTTTAGGGAGGGCGAAGACTTTCTGACCCACCTGTATCATTGGAGCGAAGCTCCATTTACACGGATAGGGGCTCCCAAAAAACAGATCATGTGACCACGCGCGGGGTGGCTGTGTGGCCCCCCCCCGTGAGAACTGACTATGATGCTGCGAGCCTTTGCATGTATGCTTGCTTTCTCTTTCCTCTTCCTTTCCTCCTCCCTCACACTTAAATCCTGATCTTAGCAAATGATTATTGCACTTTGCCTACAAAATTAAATGAGGTTCAGTGAGAAAAAAAAATCAGACTAACGACCTCCCTGAGATGCATCACGTGACCCGGGACTGTGGACTCCTTACGTAATACGTGAGAACTTGGCCATCTTTTGCACATTGAAGCATACAAAAGCCGAAATTACTAGTGGACAATTAAACAATTAGTTCTAATTACATCACACTGAAAAGTAAATCAATGGTTATAAAAAGCAAAAAGGAAAGAGCTCAGAATAAGCCTTAGTCACACTTGCTTCGCTGCCACCCTAATATGTGGGCACCCCACATATACAATCATGGTTTCGTATGTGCGCGCGGGCCAGACCACTTCGCCAGGATAAATAATGCCCTTAATTCGCATGGCCCTAGCTTGCATATACGTAAACATAAACTCAACTATGGTAGTAGTCCGATATAGTTATATTATTCCAAGCGGGCGACTTTAATTATGTCTCTGATAAATGTACTTATATGACGACAGGCCAGCCGCTCGAGAAGTCGAGGCGGTTGATACCAAGCTAAGTGAAAGAACACAATCAACACTAAGAAAGGGCGCGATGCGAAATGGTGCCTGAGACTTACCACCTGTAGGTTCCCCGTCGTGGGCCAGTAATCTGCGATGGTGAACTATAAGCTTACGCATTTCCGGGAACAAAGACGCTTACGATAGAACAAGATGGGCCCATCATTGTCCGTCAAGAGATCCTGGCCGCCCGGTCCGAAGATGGCGTCGTGGGTCTCGAGAACCAGCGTGCCGCCGCCCGAGGTGAGTGCGACTCCCGAGTCGTCGACAAACCCACCAGTTGAGCTAATTTCAGACGGACGGAATTAAGTCATAGAGCGAAGAACAGAACGATCATGCGTGTCAAATACCTCGAAGACCGCCCGACGCGGACGTTGTAGGTGCTGGACGTGCCTTCGCAGCAATTGTCCCACGAAATGAAAAGGTAGTAGAAATCGCCATTTTTATAAATCACGGAGGCTTCCTCAGCGCCGCCATTATCCGTGCGCTCGGCGAGCGAGTCGAGCGTATTTGAACTTGTCTTCCCAGTGCTCGGATCCAAACTGAATAAATAAAATTACTTTCAGAGACCAGAGACCAGCTCTTGCGCATAGTAAACATGAAGCTTACGGGACACCTTTAATCCCGGTAAAAAAGCTACCGAAAGTGAGGTACCACGAGCTGCCATCTTCAAGCACGCCGGTCAGTTTGAGGTTTATAGCAGGCATGCTAACACTCCGTACTCACCAATGAGTAGACTATGAAGCGGAGGATTAGAAGGCGCAACAACATATTATAGACGTGAGGCTTACTTGGGGTCGATTGCCTAGTATCAATGCTTCTCTTTAGAGACGAAATAGCGTCCATAGCAAATGCACACTCACATTGTGGTCATCTGCATCAGTAGTCGAAATCACCAGTCCCTCGTTTGAAAAGGAGCCTACATTTCAGAATGATCGTCAAATGGCCGCTGGATAGGAAGTTGGTTTTCACGCACCAGGTTGGCCAGTACTCGACGTCGCATAGAAAATTGCAGACTAGAAAGCGCGTTATGTTTGCTTTAGTATTCAACACTATAATCGCGTTTGAAAAACCATACATTCTTTGAACCGCTCGTCGACGCGGCATAGTATAGCTGCAGGCAACGACGTTAGAGATGTCTTATAGTTCAAGATATGTTGCTGCGAGTCGTTACATGGAATTGCCCGTCAACATAAGTGCAGTCCGGAGCCCACAGGGAGCTATATGGAGGCACATCAGGCGCAGATTAACAGATAGTCAAGGGTTACACGTACCCATCAGAAGTACTGGTGTACTGGTCCGTCCAAGGCGCGCCGTCAGGCCACATAACACCTGCGTACGTCCATGCGACCCTGTCCGTCGACGTGCGTATTTCGATCCCGACGCCCGTGGAGAAGAGGAAATAAGTCCCGCTGTTGTCCTTGCACACAGTCGGGTCGTCCGCAGTTGTATTCCCGGTCACGTCGTTGGGATTCGGATAGGCGAAGCAGCTGCTTGCGAGGGCGAGGAGGGCGAGAGACAAGTGCAGATACATTGTGTCGAGTGCAGAGAATGATATTACGGAACAAAAACTACGGTTTTTATAGGGCCTAGGATCATGTTTCCGACCTTTCCTAAATCACCGTAGGTCAGGAGCAGACATCTGACAGAAGCTATGACTAGAGTCGCATAAGAAAAATTGCGCACGAGCGCATCATCGAGCATCGAGTATCAGCTAAAGAACACTCCTTGGAATGATGATAATAAATAAGCGGAGTGTGTAGCAATGACTAAGGGCCTGTTCGGCCCCAGGAGTTGCGCAGCCTCCACCACTTCCCAGTCACCGGTGCCAACCTCAGCCGAAACGAGTGCTCGGTACGACTGTGGTTGTGACGCAACGGCTTCTGTGCGTGATTTTCTTCCTCTAGGCTGTCCGTGCTATGTACTTGTGCGTATCAACAAACGGAAAGGCCCGAATTATTTTTCTATCTAAATTTGCTACTTTGTTTATACACAATGGTTAAAAGCCATGCATGTCTACAGATGTTGTATCATAGATTTTTTAATTGTCGGCTTTTTCTTTTCAATGGAAATTACAAACAAATAATAGTATAATAATAATAATAAAAATGCATTTAAATTTGCCTAATATAGGTTATTATATAAGATAAGCGCCCGAATCTAAATAAAGTCCGGCATTTCGGATGACCACTTTTGCATTACAGTATGTGACTTTATGTGACAAACAGGTGCAGCATTGGCTCAGACTAGTGCGGAAGTCTCCGGCCCTGGGTTGCCCAGCCGGTGACTGCGCAACTCCTGGGGCCGAACAGGCCCTAGAGGACCTGCGGGCGTGACAAAAGCCTTGCTTCCGTAAAACTTTTATTTTTATTGATCCTGTGAACGAAATGTCCCAGGAATTTCACAGAATGCTCCTGGAATAGCTGGCATTCATTCTACGATTTTGTTTCAACAAAAAGTAGCCATATGTGTTAGAGGTGGGCAATAATCGATTGGGTGTCCAAAGGAGGTGTCGTATACTGTACACGCCTCACTTTTTGGAAGTGTTACATTTTTATCTCACTATTAGGATATGACTTCCGACTACGACCCCACTGACCCCAGAATTCAAGTGATTCCAGGAATCAGACCCTTTAACCCGGGTCGAGTCAGAACTGGGGTCAGGGGACCGTCCGAACACTGCTGACAGCTACTCTTATAGTATTTCTGCGACTCTGCGCGCAATGTCTGCCTCGACTGGACTTAGGCCGATAGATTTTGAGCGTAGTTCGTGATGCATGAGCATAGACGAACGAACTGTAAGCGGCAGCTGGTGACATAGCCATAACGCTGTGTGGCCACTGCGCTCGCCAGTGCCCGTTATGTGGGCGCTGGCACGGAAAAATGGTTCCTCAGAATTGCACAGCATGTAGTGACAATCTATAAATTCGCGAATCATTGTCAGGGCTGAAAACGCGTACGAGAAAGCGAGTGATCTGATTATCATTGAGTTCTTACGTCTTGAAAACCACGTGCCTTCGTGCTCGCCGTCGAGTGAGCGCGACTCCGGACGCGCCGACAAATCAGCTCGGCACGGTCGGCGCGGAAAGCTAGACCTCTTCAGAGTCGGCATGTTCTTCGCTGCATGTGTTTTGCCGTAAAGCGAACTGATTGATCTGCCTACAGCTCCTTCTGAACTCCGGTGCTGATGGCGCTTCCTGACTTGCCCAGTCCTGTGCATGATTTCTGTCAGATGTCTGTTCCTCGTCCTAGCCTGACATACTTATGGTGATCCTAGGCCCTATAAAAGCTGTGGGTTTGTTTCCTCGTATCATTCTTTACACTCACCACAATGCATTTGTCCTTGTCTCTCGGCCTCCTCGCCCTCGCGAGCAGCTGCTTCGCCTATCCGAATACCAACAAGGTGACCGGGAATACAACTGCGGACGACCCGACTGTGTGCAAGGACAGCAACGGGACTTATTTCCTCTTCTCCACGGGCGTCGGTATCGAAATACGCACGTCGACGGACAGGGTCGCATGGACGTACGCAGGTGTTATGTGGCCTGACGGCGCGCCTTGGACGGACCAGTACACCAATACTTCTGATGGGTACGTGTAACCCTTGACTATCTGTTAATCTGCGCCTGATGTGCCTCCATATAGCTCCCTGTGGGCTCCGGACTGCACTTATGTTGACGGGCAATTCCATGTAACGACTCGCAGCAACATATCTTGAACTATAAGACATCTCTAACGTCGTTGCCTGCAGCTATACTATGCCGCGTCGACGAGCGGTTCAAAGAATGTATGGTTTTGCAAACGCAATTATAGTGTTGAATACTAAAGCAAACATAACGCGCTTTCTAGTCTGCAATTTTCTATGCGACGTCGAGTACTGGCCAACCTGGTGCGTGAAAACCAACTTCCTATCCAGCGGCCATTTGACGATCATTCTGAAATGCAGGATCCTTTTCAAACGAGGGACTGGTGATTTCGACTACTGATGCAGATGATCACAATGTGAGTGTGCATTTGCTATCGACGCAACTTCTTCTCTAAAGAGGAGCATTGATACTAGGCAATCGACCCCAAGTAAGCCTCACGTCTATAATAAGTTGTTGCGCCTTCTAATCCTCCGCTTCATAGTCTACTCATTGGTGAGTACGGAGTGTTAACATGCCTGCTATAAACCTCAGACTGACTGGCATGCTTGAAGATGGCAGCTCGTGGTACCTCACTTTCGGTAGCTTTTTTACTGGGATTAAAGGTGTCCCGTAAGCTTCATGTTTACTATGCGCAAGAGCTGGTCTCTGAAAGTTTATTTATTTATTAAGGTTGGATCCGAGCACTGGGAAGACAAGTTCAAATACGCTCGACTCGCTCGCCGAACGCACGGATAACGGCGGCGCCGAGGAAGCCTCCGTGATTTATAAAAATGGCGATTACTACTACCTTTTCATTTCGTGGGACAAGTGCTGCGAAGGCACGTCCAGCACGTACAACGTCCGCGCCGGGCGGTCTTCGAGGTATTTGACACGCATGATCTTTCTGTTCTTCGCTCTAAGACTTAATTCCGTCCCTCTGAAATTAGCCCAACTGGCGGATTTGTCGACGCCTCGGGAGTCGCGCTCACCGCGGGCGGCGGCACGCTGGTTCTCGAGACCCACGACGCCATCTTCGGACCGGGCGGTCAGGAACTCTTGACGGACAATGATGGGCCCATCTTGTTCTATCGTAAGCGTCTTTGTCCCCGGAAATGCGTAAGCTCATAGTTCACCATCGCAGATTACTGGCCCACGACGGGGAACCTACAGGTGGTAAGTCTCAGGCACCATTTCGCATCGCGCTTATTCTTTATGTTGATTGTGTGCTTTCGTTCAGCTTGGTGTCAACGGCCTCGACTTCTCGAGCGGCTGGCCTGTTGCCTATTAAGTAAAGCCGTCCTTCTGGAAACAAACTCGGAGTTTTACCACAGTCGAGTTCTAATGTGTAAGCTAGGGTCATGCGAATTAAGCATTAATTATCCTGCCAGAGCAGTTTGGGCCGCGCGCACCTACGAATGACATTGTTATGTTGCTCTTGAGCACAATTGTCTCGCGAGAAGCCGTCCTTACAGCCAAAAAAACCGCCTCATTGTCCCTCACATAAGCAATGCGTCCAGAGCGCTTGATCTGTACCTTCATTGCAATTCGGTAAATCGCAATATAGGTTTCTTTTCCTGCGCAATTACATAATCCGGGTTTATTTCGACCAATTGAAATCTCAAGGAAACTCAGGAGAACTATTTTCTGAATTTTAAACTAAAAACACGCAAAAAGATGAGCAAGAACTGACTGCATAAAATACATATTTCGTCGCAAGACCTCTGTTGAGTGGCGAGACACGGTCACGTGACACTTGTGCTCCAACGATCCCTTCAAACTCATTTCTCGCCCGAAATGTTTCACTTTTTCAGTTGATTGAAGAATGCAATAGTGCTCTTGGCACGAGCAAGAAATTGTCTTCGGTTGCGATGTGTAATACTAGAAACAGCGTTGAAATTAACCGTGAGAAGAAAGGTGTCTCAAGGACTAGTGAGCACCGAATTTCTACCTCAAAATCAATTATTTTATATATATCTCACTTCTTAACCGATTCCCTTGAAATTTCGCATGCATGTCGCTGAGTGAACAAATAAAGATGCTGCATCATTTCTCTTGAGAAAATTGGTTAAGGGACGGTCAGGGTGCATGATCAAGATGTGGTGTCTCAAGGACCGGTTCATGACTGTACCCCTCTTTAAAGCTCATAATGTAATATATATATAAACAGTATTATGGACGTTCCTGCAAAGTTTCAAGTGAAACAGATGTAAACCCGCTGGCAAGACGCATGGCCCGATCTTGCACAGCTATCCGCCAAACTGTAATGATCTGTAATGACGATCTATATGTAGATTTGCAATTCATTGTCACGCCTAAAAAACGCTTGCGAGAATTGAAAACGGGTATCCATGTCCGTCGAGTGATCATCGATCATCATCTGATCCGTGATTTGAGTTCTTACCACGTGCCTTCGTCCGAGTCGCCGAGTGAGCGCGACTCCGAATGCGCCGACAAACCAGCTCGACGCAGAAAGCTACTCCTCTTCAGAGTCGGCATGTTCTTCGGGAAACACTGGACCGCGTGTATTCTGCCGTAGATTGAGTCAATTAATCCGCTTACAGCTCCTTCCGAGCTCCAGCGCTGATGGCGCTGTGACATTCGACGATGCGCTCGTGTGCAATTTTTTTGATGCGTCCCTAGTCCTGTGCATGATTCTTGTCAGATATCTGCTCCTCATCTTGACCTCATCTTGACCTATGGTCATCCTAGGACATATAAAACTCGTGATTTCGTTTCTTCATATCATTCGCTGCACTCGCCATAATGCATTTGTCCTTGTCTCTCGGCCTCCTCGCCCTCGCAAGCAGCTGCTACGCCTATCCGAATCCTGACACCGTAACCGGCAATACAACTCTGCACGACCCGTCTGTGTGCAAGGACAATAGCGGGACTTATTTCCTCTTCACCTCGGGTGTCGGTATCCAAATACGCACGTCAACGGACAGGGTCGCATGGACGTACGCAGGTACCGCCTTTCCAGACGGCGCGAGCTGGACGGACCAATACACTAATACTTCTAATGGGTACGTGTATCCCTCGACTATCTATCAATCTAGGCTGATATGTTTCCATTTAGTCCCCTGTGGGCTCCGGACTGCACTTATGTTGACGGCCAATTCCATGTAACGACTCGCAGCAACATATCTTGAGCAATAGCACATCTCTAACGTCTGCGCCTGCAGATATACTACTCCGCGTCCACGACTGGGTCACGGAATGTATGGTTATCCAGACGCGTTTATGGTGCTGATGACGAATACTAAAGCAAACATAACACACTTTTAGTCCGCGATTTTCTATGCGAAGTCGAGTACTGGCCAACCTGGTGTGTAAAAAACCAACTCACTATCCAGAGTTTCTTGACGAACCATTCTGAATTGTAGGTTCCTTTTCAAACGAGGGATTGGTGCTTTCGACTACTGATGCAGACAACTACAATGTGAGTGCACATTTGCTATGGACGCAACTTCTTCTCTAATGAGAAGCATTGATGCTAGGCAATCGATCCTAAGTAAGCCTCACGTCTAAAATAAGTTGTTACGCATTCTAATTTTCCGTTTTATAGTTTATTCATTAGTGAGTACTGAGTGTGTTAAACGCCTGATATAAAACTCAGAAGGACCGGCGTGTTTGAAGATGGCAGTTTGTGGTACCTCTCTTTCGGTAGCTACTGGTCCGGCATCAAAGACGTCACGTAGGCTTCAGGTTTACCATTCACAGGGACCGGTCTTTGAGATGAATTTGCTTTTGTAGTGTGGACCCGAGCACTGGGAAGACAACATCAGATACGCTTATCGCGCTCGCCGAGCGCACCCCAGACAACGGCGCCATGGAGGCCTCCGTCGTTTATCAACATGGCGACTACTACTACCTTTTCACCTCGTGGGGCAAAGCCGGCAATAGCACATCCAACACGTCGTACAACGTCCGCGTCGGGCGGTCTTTGAGGTATCCGCCACATACGTGTCTTCCTGGAAGTGCCCTATGTCTCATTCTGCTCCCTCTGAAAATAGCTCAGCTGGCGGATTTATCGACGCCTCTGGAGTTGCGCTTTTGAAGGGCGGCGGCACGCTGGTCCTCGAGGCCCACGACTCCGTCTACGGACCGGGCGGCCAGGAACTCTTGACGGACAATGATGGGCCCGTCCTGTTCTATCGTAGGCGTCTTTGTCCCTGGAAAAGCGCAAGCTCATAGTTCACCATCGCAGATTATTGGCCCGCGACAGGAAACAAACAGGTGGTAAGTCTCAGGCTCCATTTCGCATTGCGCCTTTTCTTTATGCTAATCGTGTTCTTTCGTTTAGCTTGGTATCAACCGCCTCGACTTCTCGAGTGGCTGGCCTGTCGTCATATAAATACATTTATCAGAGACATAAGTAAAGTAGCCCTCCTGGAACAATATTGGACTATTACTATAGTTGAACTCTAATGTCTATGTACGTATATGCAAGCTAGGGTCAAGCGAATAAAGCATTATCTATCCTGGCAGAATGGTCTGGCGCGCGTACCTGCGAATGACATCGTTATGTTGCTCTTGGGCACAGTTGTTTCGCGAGACGTCGTCTTCACAACCGAAATGCCGCGTCATTGTCCCTCACACATACTCAATGCGTCCAGCGTTCTGTACCTTGATTATAATTCGGTAAATCGCATACAGGTTTCTTTCCCGACGCAGTTAATCTGGATGATTGAAGAAGACAAGATGTTCTGGGTTAGTTGATCCTACAATTGCGAACATGTATACTTAGACAGCAAGGAAGAGATATCAATCCGGATAGCGAAAGGGAAACTATGTACACGTAGCACGTCACTATGATAACCTCTCCAAAGGTCGGGACTGAGGAGGGTTCAATAGATTTTGTAACTGAAAGACAATATGGATATGGAGATATGACGCCTAAAGAGCAGCTTGAAGACATACCTCCTCTAGTCCAACGTCTCCAGACATGGGTCTATCGGTTTCCTCCAAATCAATCTGCTCGAGATCCTAAAGTCGCGCATGCTAAATCAGTGTCGACCCTACTCCATGCTCCGAGGTTCAACCAACCTCGTCCCTCTTCTGTCCTGCCCCTCTGCCCCCCTGCTGTTGCGTTTTCTTCGGGCTCGCACCGGCGCCCGGGACGCCGGGAAAGCCCCCGTCCTCGCGCGGGACGATGTCGATGAGGAAGTCGAACTGGTCCGACTTGCTCAGCGCCTTCGCGATGTCCGCGCGCGAGAGCGTGCGCCGCTTGTTCGCGTCCGCGACAATGAACGCGCGCGCGGTGATCTCGGATATGAAGACTGGCAAACATGGGTGGGTAAGGCAGGGCGCATGTCAAGGAAAAGGAGACCGGGCTGGACGTACTCTCGCATGCTTTGCAGAAGAGGATGGGAGCTAGACATGGGAAGGCCGGAAAGGCCGTACCGACGCGTCGATTGAGCCTTTCTCGTATCGCGGGTAGTTTCAACAGATACAAAAGCGCAGACGCGTACCGTCAGCAGCGATCATCTAAGCCAGAGAAAGCAAAACACGTTAATTAGGTTTGTTCTGCGCCTTCCTGTCGCTACTCTAGGATTCCGGGGGGAAAAAAATACGAAACACACACGCGGGCACGCACCTTGACGTCCGGGTCACTCTTCATGACCTTCTTGATGCGCGCAAGCGGGAGGGGCGGGTGCCGGAAGTCGGGCGTCTCCTGCTCCGCGGTGTCGACCTGCCGCTGCCAGAACCCGCGCAGGAAGTCCGGCAGCAGGTCGCCTGGCTGCACGAACGGTGTCGTCGGCGCGTCGTGCATGTGCGCGTTGATCTGTGATGTCCGGCGTCTGAGGAAAGGGCGAACGAAGGGGACGAACGAAGGGGAGACGGAGAGTGCGTCGGCGCTTTCGGTAAACCGTAAACGCTGCGACGATCATTGACTGACCTGACGTAAGGTGTTGTCTTGCAATTTGATTACATAAGCATGCTTGAGTCCCTCCCTTACCTTTTTTCTTTTATAATTATATAAATTATGATTTCAGAAGTGAAAGTAGCACAGAGTTTACCCCAGCATAGTATAGGATTTTTCAAAAAAAAAAACGATATACATTAATCTATCGCCTTCACGAAAAGTAAGTCGGGAGCACAAAAGCTAGCTTTGCCCTGTCCTCATCCTTCTGCTGCTCCGGACGCACCATGATGGAGAATCTCATGGAACCCGCCTCCTCGGAGAGGATATCGCCGCTCTCCGCTGCGTCGTGTAGGTCGGCAACAATGAGCTCCGTGACGCGACGCGACGTTTCAGCGTTGGTCTTGAGGGTCTTGAGGACGTCGGTAGCAGTCACAGCGTCGCTGTTCTCCCGCCACGAGTCGTAGTCAGTAGCCGTCGCGATGAGCGCGTAGCTGAGCTCTGCCTCGCGTGCGAGCTTCGCCTCGGGGAGCACGCTCATGTTGATGAGGTCGCCGCCCCACGACCTGTACATCTTGCTCTCCGCGCGCGTCGAGAACTGCGGGCCCTCCATGCACACGACCGTCTTCCCCGTGTGGAGGTCGACGCCGCGGCCCTCGAGCGCCGTGCGCACGCGCGCCTCGAGGAACGCGATGAGCTTGTTCGCGAACGGGTCGCCGAACTGCGCGTGCGCGACGATGCCCGTGCCCTCGAAGAAGGACGCGGGGCGCACGCCCTTCGTGCGGTCGATGATCTGGTCCGGCAGCACGAAGTCTCCCGGCTTGATCTCCTCGCGCAGCGAGCCGACGGCGGAGAACGCGACAACGAGACGCACGCCGAGGGACTTGAGCGCCGCGATGTTGGCGCGCACGGGCACGGCGGACGGGGAGATAGTGTGCCCGGGCCCGTGACGCGCGAGGAAGGCGACGAGAGTACCACCTGGAGCTCTGGCGATAGTAATGGGCGAGCTGGGCCTTCCCCATGGCTTTCAAAGATGCCATTCAGAAAAACTGAGGTGTTTTTTGCAGCAAAGAAAAACTCACCGTCTCCGGGTTCACCTGCTTGCTAGTATCGCAACTTGATCAGCTCATTTCGTTCCAAAGTCGCATTTTTGAACAAACTTACACGGGGGTCAGATTGTCTAAGTTGTACAATCCGCTTCCGCCAATGATGCCGACCAGGACTGTTCGCAACCTCCATGAGCTCAATGTATGCAGTTGAAAGAATATAATTTAATACCTTTCTCTGTTGAGCTTTCCGCGGACATGAAGTTCCTAGTGACTATTCCAGCTATCCCGCGCGTAAAAATTCTAAGAACCGTCGTGGCCGATGTCGAAGAACGACTTGGAGGTCCATCGTCTGCAGATCGATGCAGGTATGAGGAGATGCGTGACGCACGTTTTGAAATTTGTTTGAGTGCCGCATTTCTATATAAGGGGTATAAACTGAGGTAAGGCGTGACAGAAAACTTCATCGAGAAAGTTTTTTTTTTGTTCCGGTCCGTCTCAAGCCCGCGCTCTCTGCACATCCATGACTCGGACTGCCAGCACAACCGCCGTTCATTACCAGGCTCTCGCAGAGGAACCTCCAAACTCGTGAAGAATTTCGGGTGTGCAGAATGCCGCAGAACGATGCTATCATCATTGGTATCTTAGGTACGTCGTACTTTGGTTTGTTCTGGCGACCCGCAAGTCCATTCTAATTCGTTTTGACTTCACAGCAATGCAAGGTGCATTCGCAGAGCATCAAATTATGCTTCAGAAGGTCCGCGTCTCAAGGCCGATCCAGATAGTCCTCATCCGCCAAGTTGAAGACCTTAATCGGTGTGACGGGCTCGTCATCCCAGGAGGCGGTGCGTATTTCGCCAGTCATGCTTTTATCCCGGGTCCTCATTCAAATTACGGATATCTTAGAATCGACAACGATTGCGCTCCTTGCGCGTCTTGCGGGTCTCACCGAGCCTCTCCGAGAATTCGTGCAGAAGAAGCCGGTGTGGGGAACGTGCGCGGGCGCGATCCTACTGTCACAGGCGGTGGAGGGGATGAAGAATGGCGGGCAGGAGCTGCTGGGTGGTGTAGACGTCAAGACCGCGAGAAATGGATGGGGATCGCAGGTGAGTACTCTAAACGCGGGTTCTGAGCGAATCTGCTATATGCTGAGCTATATCCGTAGGTTGAGTCCTTCGAAGCACCACTTTTTGTTGAGAGCCTCCGCGAGCCAAACCGCCCCTTTACCGGCGTCTTTATCCGCGCACCCGTACGTTCGGCCCATCTATCCTGTGTACAAACACATCTCAACGAGGTTTTTTTTTTGCTATAGGTCATCCTCGACGTGTCGCCCTCCGCGCTCTCCCCGCCCGTGCAGATCCTCGCACGGCTCTCCGCGGCTCTCCTCCCGCGCGGGCAACAGCTCATCGCGGTGGACGAGGATGATACGGACCCTCGTGACGCGCGCACGGTCGTCGCGCTGCGCCAGGGCCGCCATCTGCTCACGACGTTCCACCCGGAGCTCACGAAGGACGACCGCTTCCATGAGTTCTTCGTGAAGGAGTGCGTGCTGCCCTCGCTAGAGACGTCGAAAGCAATTGCATCATAGAGTGCTTGGAATTCCTGTGTGTGTGATTGATAAATTATCTCGTGTCTCTGTGCTTTTGGGATCTTGCATATAATCTACTGTGCCCTTGTCTAGAGAAAACATGGAAGCGGCTGTATGTGTACTTAGATGATCTTCTGTTCTTAAGGATTTTGTTTATAAATGTATTCTAGCGGATCTCTTGTGTGAACTGGTCCCGCTACTAATTTGTACATCTCGATAGCCAACTTCTTTCATTTCGCTAAGTCCACCATATGTAAAACACACTTAGTAACGAGCTCGGACGACTCACGTCACTTCGGTGCGACCGCTGGTGACTAAGAACTCGGGAGGAGATTGTCTATCTGCCATTCCGGAGAACAGGCCATCTTGTTCCAGATCAAATTACTCGGTCCTTTGGTGTCCGCCTCGTCATCAGCCCGGGCTCCGAGCAGAGATTGTGGTCTCATCCATAACTTCGACAAACTCCGTTCGGTTTCTCTTCAACTTGGAGATTGAAGGCCCTCCAATCATTGTACTCGCGTGCAACTTATCAGGTTGAATCCTAATATTTTACTCGTCTCTAAACCTCTCGTCTTCCTGGCTGTTTGACTCTTCTTCTCTTTAAATATGAGGATTCTTCTGAAAATGCATCCGATGCTCTCGAGTCTCTCCCTGCTCTGTACTCTCATCGTTCCGTCCCTATCATCAGACTCCGCTGTCTCTGCCTTAAAGCCTTTCCATCCTGATTCGTTTCCAAAAAATGTGGCAAATTGCAAGGCTATCAATCGACATGAAGGAGTAGAGAAAGACATTCAAATCCGTGCGTCTTTTCTTATTTGGCTGTAGGGTGCTTTCTGACATTGAGAGGACTTGCAGAATACGTTGAAGTGAACTCGCTCGCATCGAAAACGATCGTAATGGTGCACGGATGGCCTGGTCTCTGGACCAATTGGGCGCACCAGATTCTTGAATTTCAAGTAAGAGAATAAAGATATAAAGCTGTACTATCCGAAAGGATGCTAAGTAAACTCACGCTTTTGATTTTTAGGACGATTACCACATCATCGCGCCCGACCAGCGCGGGTTTGGTGCGTCCACGCACCCGGGCGACGTAGAAGCGTCGGGAACGATGGGTGACCTTGTGGCCGATTTGGTGTGTGTACTCAAAGATACAGGTGTAAACAACGCGATCTGCCTCGGGTTCGTCAAAGCTTCCTCCTTCAAATCATCACAAATCTAATCTCTATCCTGTGCAGTCATGATTGGGGCGCACAAGTATGCTGGGAAGCCGCACGGATGCGGCCTGACATTTTCGAGGCTGTCGCAACAGCGGTCCTACCCGTAAGCGCATGTCGTCTGTGTTGTCTGGTAGAAAATAGTCTTCGTGCTAATTTTATCTTTCAGTATATTCAGGCAAGCGGCCCTTTCACGCCCAGTTCTGCGCTCGTTGGCGTCCTTCCGCGCCTAGCGTACCAACTCTACTTCCAGGATCAGACGACGACGGCGGTAGAAGAGCTGGATAAGGACGTGAGGAAGAGTCTGCGGGCAGTGTACCGAAGCGTCGAGAGCCCGCCGCCAGACTCGTTCTTGAAGAGCACAGATTCCTTTTTGGGGGCGTATGGAGATGCAGAGGTAGATATCCTTGTCTTTTTCCATGCCTGCTTCATCTTGTTGACAATTTGTTTTACTTGTGACAAGATCGAAGCGATTCCGTATATGACGAAGGAAGAGGAAGACTACCTTGTCGAGCAGTACTCTATCCAGGGCTTTAAAAATAGTATGTTGCTCATACCGAAATCGTCCATTTCGTTTTTTTGACCTATATGTCTTTGCCGTAATTCTCGTAAACCCAGCTCTGCAGTTCTACACACATACTGTATAGTCCTTTTTCCATCTATTCATTCTTCGTATGCTCACAAACGCAATAGAACCGCTATGCAGCATGGGAGCTGGATCACACGCAGGCGAACTACACGATTCACCAGCCCGCACTCTCAATCTTGCCGACACGCGACCCTGTCGCGGACTGGGCGGCGGCTGCGAAGGTCCTGGGCTCGGCGAAGTTCGTCCCGAATCTTGCTACCGAGGTCAGTCCGCCTTACCGTTGTCCAACGTTAACCTGTCTTCATACGGATCGCGCCTTGAACCTTGCAGACACTCCCAACGGCACACTGGATCCAGCTCGAGAAGCCTGTCGAGTTCAACGCGATGCTGCGAAAGTGGCTCGCCGCGCTCCCGATTTCTGGAGACAGTCAAACGGCAGAGAAAACAGCAGAAACAGAGATGGAGCAGAAACATCTTGCCGACGAACTCTAGCTGGCCCGTGAGAAGTGAAAGGTATCCCTGGTACAGATGTTTAGCTTTCGGCATCTACTGCCTCATCGTGTATTTCTTGGAATGTTGTCCTACTGTCGATAGTGCGTGCACGAGGCCTACTATGCAACGGTGGTGTTCTATTGTTCTTGCTCAGCCAATTGTCGGCGTACGCGTCGAAGCAGCATCGGGAGCTGATTAATGCGACGAGGTTACTCTGTCGCTTACAAACACTCATATATATGTTGCGCATGATCGCGCCATTCCGTTAAACATGACTACTGTGCTGTGGCTGTACAGCGAGCGCACCTATGTTACACGTTGAGTAAAGAGTGGTCCTTTCCTGATTTGTACTCCCCACTAAGCTGGTTTCCGACGAGCTCGACATCCGCATAAGAGCCAAGCACATAGATACCCCATCCCTTGGCAAGATTGAATGTATGTTGCTCAGCAAGTGCTGAGTGAGCAGCTACTTTAGTAATGGTCCCTATACACGCTGGTACGGTAGCTCATGCAGCTGTCTGAGTTGGTGCCCGCCCGGTTAGCGGTTAGGTAGGAGAGGGAAGGGTATATAAGAAGGACGCAAGTTCAAAAGACAGGTCATTAAGCACTTGCACATTTTTGAGCCAAGATCAACCGCTCGACGTCCACGCATTCTAGCAAAGCACAATGGCAACACTCGAGGGAAAGAAAATCGCAATCGTTGGTGGCTCGTCTGGCATCGGTTACGCCGTCGCAAAAGCTTCCTTGCTCTCGCTTGCCGACCACGTTATCATCGGCTCGTCCTCTCAGACGAAGGTGGAAGCTGCAGTTTCCAAAATCCAAGCTGAGCTTTCAAACAAGGCCGTCAAGGGGACGATTTCGGGCGAGGTCATCAATGCGAGGGACTCGGCTTCCGTGAAAGCCTTCTTCGCGAAGGTTGGCGAGATCGACCATTTGGTTTGGAGCAGCGGAGATTCGCTGCCAATAGGCTTCTTAGACGTGGATTTAGAGCAGCGTAAAGGTCCGTTTTATAATTTCTGGATATCGTTAAAACCGACCTATTTGCTGACTCCAAACGTAAACAGACGTATTTGATGTACAGTTCTGGGGTGCAGCAGTGGCTGCACAGACAGCAAAGATCAACGAAGGAGGATCTATCACATTCACGATTGGTGAGTTGGCGAAAATGCATACCGTCTGCGATTATATATATGTTTGGCTAACATTGGCTTCCAGGTGCGGCGCTCAGCAAGCCACATTCCGGATGGTCCTTGGTAGCTAGCATCGCTGGTGCAGTAGACGGTCTCACTCGGGGGCTGGCGGTAGATCTAGCCCCGATCCGAGTGAACGTCGTCAGTCCTGGGGTCGTTGATACGGAGGTAAGCCTGTTTATGTATAACATTCCTTGCCGATGCTACTTGCTTATATTTCCTTTAACCTGGTGAAGCTTTGGGACTCGTTGGCGCCTGACGCCAAGAAGCAAATGATCGAGGCGACTGCGAAATCGCTTCTCGTGAAGCACGTCGCTGGCCCCGACGAGATTGCCGAAGCCTATACATTCTTGATGAAGTAAGCTCTATAACCCATGTTGAGTTTCAATTTAGATGCTAAGATATGGGCGATAGGTGTGCGTACATCACCGTGAAAAGGATTGAGGTGGACGGCGGCATGCTACTTGCGTAGTCAAACGCATACTTAGTGAAACAACAGGAAGTGCTGGGTTTGCATCGAGGGATCCATATTCTATATGACTCGTCAGTAATAATCAATCAATGAGAAAAAGTCGGAAGATTAGGAACAGCGAATGTTACGCAAACTTACAATTGTATGCATGGTCATTACCCCAACAAGTGGCTAAGTTGTATCAGCTAGAAGGAAAAATAATTGAGTGAAAATATATGCTAATTATTAGGCTTCAAGCTTCAAGAGCAGTGAGATGGACAATTCGATTTTGTTGTGCGCAGGCTGTTGAAGTGCTCATCAGTCATCTACTACTAGTAGTACTACAGTGTAAGCAGGCAAAAAGCGGCACCTCTATAGGGGCCGCAATTTTACGAATTTTGGTCTGAGATTTTAATTTTCATAATATAAGTAAGAGAGAAACGCAAATTTAAGCACTTTCCCGATTAAGCAAGTTTTGTTTCAAATTTTCGGACAAAAAAAAAAGAAAAAAAGACCTTCTACACTTTTGAGAGGCACCTTCGTGGAATTATTCTGAAAAATTGCTGTGAATCTGGATGGGATGTAAGGTAATATAAGTCCAATTGTCAAATCCCTGAGGTTCTGAAGGTTCGCAAGGCCATCTAAAGGCTGAAGCTGCCATCCAGACTTGTTGTAAAACAATAACCGACATTACGTCATAATTTTACCTTCCATAAAAGGCAGTATATTGCATGTTTCAAATTTTCGGAGGCTGATTTTTTTAAACTTCGGCTGAATCAAAACTTAGCAACAAGGATACAAGGTACATAGTATTCAGGCATATGTAATTGGAAAAAAGGAGTTGAATGCGGGATATTACGACCTCTGAAAAAAAAGTTTCATGGAGCTTGCCGAGCTACCGTATTTTGACTGCTTACACTGTACTAGTACTACATGTAATAATACAATGTCACGTGCGGTCTCATGACAGGCACATTACATAATCATTTCTTAGTTCAAGTTTGGCATACTGTTCAGTTTCCTCACTACAATCGACTGTGTCACTGCATTGGCCAGGCATTTTTGTCCAGGAGATCGGTCAGACTGCCACTACATCATCGTGCCAGCGTCCCCTCCAAACTAGCGGGATTTCTGGCGACTTTACGACAGAGGGACAGCTCGCATCGCATCACAACCTCGATGGGCCAATCTGAACACGATGACCGCTTCTGACCGCTTCTGAGCCTCTCCGTGTGCTTCTTCCTTGAAAGTTCTTGTTCTGAGCTTATGTCTCTTCAAGTTATCTCTGCATGTCGATATTCTTCTTTCTGTAGAAGCTGCGGTGACTTTTATCAGGATCAAAGACTCCTGACTCGGATGTTTCCCACATGCACGGAGTGCTGTAAAACCCGGTTGTCTTCATCCCTGCGATACGAACTATGACGGTACTGGTGTAAGATAGCGTTTGTGGGAACATCGATTCTGTTAGGACTGAAAGTGGTGTCGCCAGTCTTCGTATTACAATAAGAAGAACCAGATGAAGGCGATATCGATGGCCGACGAAGTCGTGTTTGCGGGCACAATCCTTTTGTTCGTGCAGGGACAACGTATCCTAAAAGGACACTTCTCGTGGCTACTTATAGCTGTTATCCTCTACTGATTGTTCCTGAAAGAAAAGCAATGGGCGGTCTATGTTGACCTGGTAATGCTCCGGAAACACTATGTTACCTACTAATCAAAGTCAGTGTGTCTAGGTATGACTCATTTGTTTACAGCTTGGACAACAAGGACCATTTGATACTATGATGCCACATTTCAGTCACTTCAATATTTTCTACAGTCTTCGACTGGTTCTCCGGATAAAAGGAAAACGCAGATGATCTCAAGCTCAATCCTGCTGCCAAGACTGCCTGTCTAGTTTGCACTCTCGCCGGGAAGTGCTTCGCCGCGAACGGACATCGGACATTGCGATTCGTCGCCCTTCTCTGCTATCGAATAGGTTTTGTCATTCCCATGCAGCGAGTAATATGAGCTGACAGAGCGGGCCTTTTTCCCCTTCTCACAGACGGATGGACGGACGCTGTGTCTGTAACGCTCTGATCAACAATAACAGGAGAAGAGTATATTAATACACTATGTCTCGTCACTTCCAGCTTTGTCTAGTATTTGAGTCTCAAATACAGCCATGATTATCTCCAATTCTACTGCTCAAGTGTTCGCCGTCGTCTTGGGCACGTATGCGCTTTGGCGCGTCCTAAAAAAATTCTTTGTCAAGACTCCGTTGTCGAACATCCCCGGCCCACCCAAAACATCGTGGCTGAAGGGTGCGTATTTCGTGTTCAAGTGCTGGGACTAGCCTTACGCGGTATTTGAGCAGGTAATTTCGATCAAGTTTATAGTAACAATGGATGGGAATTCCACCGTAAGCTGTATGAGGATTATGGCGGCGCTGTCAGAGTGGACATGCTTTTGGGAGTGCGTCGAAAGTAGCTCGTCGTGAAGTCAGTATTCTGAAATCAACCGTGTATAGGATGAACAACTTTTCGTTTCTGATCCGCTTGCGCTGCACCACATACTCGTCAAGGACCAGTACGTCTTCGAAGAAACGGATCCATTTTTGATGTGAGTCAGGGCATTACTTACCTTTCGAACACAATCTCATGAAAAACTGCTATTCAGGTCTAACAGGTTGTTCTTCGGGAAGAGCCTTTTGTCAACTCTTGGTGAGTGTGGTTCTCCGTGATGCAACGAATTAGTGCAAACAACAACCCATCCCGCTTCACAGGTGAGGAGCATAAGAAGCAGCGCAAGATGCTCAACCCTGTATTTTCCCTAAAACATATGCGCGAACTGATTCCAGTCTTCCATCCGATTGCTCACAAGGTGCACTATTCTTATCATTCTTTGGGATTTATCCTGAAGGTGAACCTGACCTACCCTAATCTCTATATTTTCTATGCGTTTTGTGAGTAGTTGCAAACGGTGCTCGAGCGTGAAGTCTCCAAAGGGGAAGAACATATTGACGTCATGATGTGGGTGTCTCGCGCCGCGCTCGAATACATTGGTCAGGGCGGGCTTGGCTACTCATTCGACGCGCTCGACGAGCAAAAGACTAATAAGTATAGCGAGTCACTGAAGAACTTTCTGTGCGTCGCTTTATTCAAATATTATGGACGTGACCTTGAGCTGACAAAATCAAACTGATTGCCTTTTTATTCTACGTCTGTAACGCATGCACAGCCGTGTATTCTTTCGCCTCAGCTTTATACGCATGTATCTACCTTGGCTTGTCAAGCTCGGCTCGCCAGAGTTCCGTCGTCGGGCATTGAATGTACTAAACCACATTCCATCGTTTCGCCCGATCAAAGAGCTCACAGAGTTCACGGACTTGATCGAGGGATGCTCGCGCGGGATCCTCAAAGGAAAGCAACAGGCGCTCGCGAAGGGTGACGAGGCAATGCAGAAGCAGGTTGGAGCGGGGAAGGATATCATGAGCGTGCTTCGTACGCATCTCTGCTTGAAATTACCGAAATTCATTCATCTGAAAGGGAGGGTAATTAGTCAAAGCGACAGATGGAGCCGATGGAAGCAGCCTACCTGAATCAGAGCTTCTTGCACACATGAGGTTCGCTCTGTCTTTTTCCACCTCAGGACTGAATGACCTCGATTATTTATGCCGCTATTTCAGCACATTCATTTTCGCTGGGCATGACACGACGACAAGCGCAATAAGCCGCACGCTCGACGTCCTGTCTCATCGGCCTGACGTGCAGTCGCGGTTGCGAGAGGAGGTGACCGCGGCGCGCAAGAAGCGCGGCGGTACCGATCTCGACTACGATACTCTTATGGGCCTGCCGTATCTCGACGCTGTGTGCCGCGAGACGCTGCGCGTCTTCCCGCCTGCGACACAAGTCGACCGCATGTATGTTCCCATGCCTTCAGTTAAGCTCCTATTTACATAACTCACATGGCTTTGAAGAACAAAGAAGGACGTCGTCCTTCCGCTTGCCTTTCCCCTCCGACCCGGGGATGGGAAGACCGAGATTAAGGAAATCCCGCTCAAGAAAAACACCACTGTCATCGTTTCGATCTTGGGCGCAAACCGGAGTAAGGCAATCTGGGGCAACGATGCGAACGAGTGGAAGCCGGAGCGTTGGCTTCAGCCGCTGCCGGAGAGCGTTGCAACAGCGCACCTCCCGGGTGTATATTCGCAGATGTGCGTATGCTTCCATTACTTTTGTATTTTTAGTAGGGGCACCCAACTTAAATCAATTTTTATTTTTATTGGATAGGATGACGTTTCTAGGAGGCGGGAGGGCATGCATGTGCGCGAACATAAATCTCATGTTTGTTTCTGTCGACTTACTATGAATTTCTTGTAGCGGGTTCAAATTTTCTGAGATGGAACTGAGTGAGTCGTACATCTCCTTTCTTCGAACGTCAAAATATCGTAACTCAACTCGTTTTCTCCAAGAACTGGTCCTATCCGTGCTCTTGGAGAAGTTTGTCTTTGCACCCGGACCAGAGATCGAATGGGAGATGGGCGCCTTGCATTCGCCTGTCCTCAAGAACTCGGAAGACAGGTCCCAACAGCTTCCCTTGAAGGTGACGTTTGCCAACGGCAAATGTTGATGGTTTACTCCCTTTGCTGAGGGAACCTGAAGAACACGGAAATTGTTGTACTGTACTTGTCTTTGTCCTTAAAAATCGGCAAAATTGAAAATGAAACTCGAAGTGTATTAGATTAGGGCGGGTTGAGCAATCAGAATTGTTTTGAGCTATGAATGAGATCGAAAGAAAAATGGTAGACAAGTGTGGCTTGATTTACATACAGTGAAATCTTACGTAATAGTCAGGGCTAAGTACAAGCTGATAAATATCTGTTTCTCTCAAGAGTCGATGAAGTTCCTTCAAAGGACTCAAAAGTCTGCTCGCCCTCAGAAAGGCACTACTAGTACGGATCAAGGATTTGAGGTGGAGTGATAATTAGGAGGCTTCCACCAATCCAAACTCCAGAATCCTATTCCATTCTAGATCCGTTATTCGGCCGTGATCCGTCGTTCGTACGACGTACATGATGGAGGATTTGTACCTGTGAACAGCAATAGTTAATTTTGATTAGTTCATTATCTAGTATAATGGCACATGCTGGCTCCACATATCGACGCATATTCGTGGATAATGTTTAGCCGTAATACGGATGCCTTACCGTTGTCCAACGTTAACCTCTGTCTTCATACGGATCGCACCTGGCCCATAAGAAGTGAAAGATGTCCTTGGTGCTGAGTCCTGACTCTTTAGCTTCCGGCTACTACCGTGACTGTATTTCTTGGAATGCTGACCTTCTGTCGATAGTGCGTGCACGAGGCCTACTAGCTAACAGTAGTGTCCTATTGTTTTTTTCTTTGCTCAGCCAATTGTCGGCGTACGCGCCGGGAGCTGATTGATGCGATGAAGTTACTCTGTCGCTTACAAACGTTCATATATATGTTGTGCATGATCGCCCCGACATTCTCGCCTTTCTGCTAAACATGATTACTGTGTTCTGACTGTACATGTACAGCGCCATTTAAAGGCTAGCGTACCCATGTTACACGTTAGTTTATTTATTTATTTATTATTTAAATCACTGGAGTTGGTACTTGAATTTCGCCGACTTATGGCGACTACTCTCTTTAGAATAGCGGAGCACCCGAAGGGAGGTATGCAAGCCACGCAAACCCCTTTACTGGTGCGTCTGCATGGAAAATTACTCCAAGTCACACACAGGGCACAACAACTTTTTTATAATGATTTGCACGGGCTCCAGTGGCTCCTTCGCTTACCCCCGCCTGTCTAATAATAGTAGTCGCCATAAGTCGGCGAAGCCTAAGTGCTAACTCCAATAAAAACACTTTATTGAGTACAGAGCGGTTCTTTCGTTGTACTCCCCACTATGCTGCTGGATGCGGATTGTTCAGCAAGTGCTGAGTGAGCAGTTACTTTAGTAATGATCCCTACGTACGCCACTACGGTAGCTCATGCAGTTGTCTGAGTTGGTGCCCGCGCGGTTAGCGGTTAGATAGGAGAGGGAAGGGTATATAAGACAGATGCAAGCTCAAAAGACAGGTCATTAAGCACTTGCACATTTTAAAGCCAAGATCAACCGCTCGACATCCACCTACTCTAGCAAAGCACAATGGCAACACTCGAGGGAAAGACAATCGCAATCGTTGGTGGGTCGTCTGGCATCGGTTACGCCGTCGCAAAGGCCTCCTTGCTCTCGCTTGCCCACCACGTTATCATCGGCTCGTCCTCTCAGGCGAAGGTGGAAGCTGCAGTTTCCAGAATCCAAGCTGAGCTTTCGGGCAAGCCCGTCAAGGGGACGATTTCGGGTGAGGTCATCAATGCGAGGGACTCGGCTTCCGTGAAAGCCTTCTTCGCGAAAGTTGGCGAGATCGACCATTTGGTCTGGAGCAGCGGAGATTCGCTGCCAATAGGCTTCTTAGACGTGGATTTAGACCAGCGTAAAGGTTCGTTTATAATTTCTGGATATCCTTAAAACCGACCTACTTGCTGACTCCATAAGTAAACAGATGTATTTGATGTACGGTTCTGGGGTGCAGCCGTCGCTGCGCAGACAGTAAAGATCGGCGAAGGAGGGTCTATCACATTCACGATTGGTGAGTTGGCGAAATCCATACTGTTTGCGATAAAATACTGTGTAATTGACGTTGACCTCCAGGTCAGGCGCTCATTAAACCTCAGCATGGATGGTCCTTGATAGCTGGCATCGCTGGTGCAGTAGACGGTCTCACTCGAGGGCTGGCGGTAGACCTAGCCCCAATCCGCGTAAACGTCGTCAGTCCCGGGCTGGTCAAAACGGAAGTAAGCTTGTTTCACAAATAACATGCTACTTGCTTATATTCCCTTCAACCTGGTGAAGCTTTGGGACCCGATTGCGCCCGACGCCAAAGAACAAATGCTCGAGGCGGCTGCGAAATCGCTTCTCGTGAAGCACGTCGCTGGCCCCGACGAGATAGCCGAAGCCTATACATTCTTGATGAAGTAAGCTCTATAACCCATGCTGCATTTCTAATTAGATGCTAAGAAACGGGCAATAGGTGTGCGTACATCACCGGGAAAAGGATCGAGGTAGACGGTGGTGTGCTACTCGTGTAGTTTAACGCATCCTTTGTAAATAATAGGAAGTGCTGGGCTTGCATCTGCAGATCCATATTCTGTAGAAATTAATCGAAGAGAAAAAATCGGAAGATTAGGAACAGCACAATTGCATGTGGTCACTACTCCAACAAGCGGCTAAGTTGTGTTAGCTCGAAGGACGAATGATCGAGTGAGAACATATAAATTGTTAGGCTTCAAGGACAGTGAGATGGACGATTGACGATTCGCTTTTCTTGTGAGCAGGCCGCTGAACTTGAAGTCTTGAAGTGAATATATATTATATCACGTGCGAGCTCACAGACATGTTACATAAGCCCCTATTAGAAACTGAATTGTTCACGTGCACATATCGCTAAAATCATCGACAAGCAGTATTCGACATACGCATTCAGCTTCGAGTTTGGAAAGGAAACAATCGCCAGACAAGCTTGATTGTTTTCAGTCAGAATCTGAGTCATCCTAAGTCCAAGTGCTATCAATAAATCATAATTTGACGGTGGTAAGGGGCTCACCATGTACTCGATGACCTCTTCTTCTCCATCGTCATCCAGGAAGCCCCACGGAGCTTCCACATTTGCCCAGCTGATTGTCGCAGCGTTATCCAGATGTGCTCGCGAACCAAGAATTAAAAAATGCTTACAAATCACCCTTGGGAGCATTTGGGTCGTAGCTT
The DNA here is from genome assembly GCA_021029095.1 of Phellopilus nigrolimitatus. Lineage (NCBI taxonomy): Eukaryota > Fungi > Basidiomycota > Agaricomycetes > Hymenochaetales > Hymenochaetaceae > Phellopilus > Phellopilus nigrolimitatus. The sequence continues at coordinate 36,028 of JAJOHG010000070.1, forward strand.
TCGCGTCGAATTCTACGCTTTGTGATTTTCTTGATGGAATACAGAGGGACGAAGACAGCCTCGTCATTATATCCCTTCTGCAACAGGCCAGCAATGCCGTCGTCCACCCATTTTGTGCCGATTCCTGCTCCGTCTGAAACGCCTGGAGCAGCGATGCTAGGAACGTCCGCTACTAAAGCGACGCTGACCGTCTCGTTGCCTGTAGCATCATCAGTGTCAGATCGGATGGCTCCAAACGCATAATCAAATACTTGCTCTTGTTGGAAAGATACAGCGCATACGCGGGGCACGAATACACATGTGTTACAAGTGTCTTGTCTTTCAACAACCCGCTTTCAAGAGATTTAGCGAGAAACTCGTCCGGAACTCTTGTAATGCGAGGCATGTGCATGATGAGAAGAGCTCCACGCGAGTCATTAAACTGCCATTGGCCCTTGAGAGATGCGTCTTCAAAACCAGCGACATTGCTGCGAATCCAATAAATCGCAGTAAAGATGAAACCGGCGTACAATGCTCACACTTTGTTATCAGCTCCGAGCTCGCGTTCTTTCGCATTCATTGACTTTATGACATGCTTCTCGAGAGCCTTTTCGGATACCGGCTCAAATTGCGCCGCGAGATCAGCAACAGATTTGTCACTGCTGGTATAGATATTGCCTTCTTTCACGAACTGGCCAGACTCGGTGTCGATTTCACCATAGTCCCCCGCCTACAACATCAATAGACCAATGTCCACGTGAGTGAATGCCATAAATTATAGATTGGATAGAGCTGACCGTAATCTGGATCGACGGATCCCAATTTGCCCACCAGGACGAGGATCGTTTGATCAAATCTATGAACTTGCGCGAGGCCTCTTTCTTGGTCCAGAAGAGCATGCTGCGTGTGTTGGGGGATACGGAAAAGCGGTCGACGTTCGAATGGGTATATAAGTGACTGTTTAATAGCAGTGTTCATTTAGATCACCTGCCGCTGAGCCATGATTCTATCATTGTTATCGGTATTATCAGACGCCGAATCGACAAGTATCCATCTACATGCTTGAACGATGATGAGAAGAGACGCTCATACAATGAAGTTTGCTTTCCTAAGAAGTCAGGTAGGGCACCGCACCGTACCGCATACCGATACAGCCGTATAATTCGAACCCGTATAAGAGCACGAACCTTATACAACATGTCGCATAGGTGTTTGGAAGCCACATACGGTACAGCACAAACTTCATTTGGCCGTAGACGCCGTTACGGATGCATAGGTACATCAAATTGACGCACCATGCCGAAGCACACGAGAAGCCATAAGAGCAGGGCGCTAAAAAGGCCCGTGTCGCATCTCTTCCTGATTCCAGTACTGCCATCAAGTGTGGATAAAGGACGAGGACCTCTTTATCGGTGCGAAGGCGATTGCTCCATGAATGCTGTGTATCTCGAACGTACTCGGGTGGAGAGGCCACTGCTCCGCATGACATGTATTACAACTCCTTCCATTTCTTTGTGTGCATATTGCACTGCTAGCGGATACGCTGGCCTGGCGCGTTCTGCGGGGGGAAGCCGCCGCCAGGGAGCGTTGCAGTCTAGGGCGTGGTCGCGGGCTGGCTGTAAAGTGTATCCGTTTTGTCCGTGGTGCTGTTGCCGAGTCGAGACACTGATATGCTCCCAGCCTGCGTCGCCATATTTCAAGCGCATGATACTCGGGTGGTGCGATCCGCTGTGTACATGTGCATTGCAGCGAAGGGCGGGAGCGTGTATAAAAAATGCGCTTTAAAAGGTGCCCTGCCTGATGTGTCCAGAGCCATGCCCATGCGTGTGTCCGGAGCTGGGGTAGAGCGCGGGAACGCGCCTGCGACTCGAGGGTGTGGACGTAGGACGTCGACGGTGGCGGCGGTGCGGAATGCGCATACTAGTTCCAGAGGATGGAGCACCGATGGCGTGCTGTATAAGGAGCGCAGATAGCTGAGAGTGTTGAATCGCAGCCCTCTGCGCGCAAGGCACCGAGGTCGAGCAGTACGAGCATGCTCCCTCCGCTCCGCCAATATGCTTACCATGTTTGCACGTCTCTCCCGAGGCGAAATTACCTGGCTATCGCCTCTTCCAAGAGCCCGCATTTTCAACGCGAACAAAGGGAAGATAAGCGAAAAAAAAAGAGAAAATCTTCCGCCTGCCGCTTAGCTCGTCAGAGTATTTCTAGCTATTACTTTGCTTCTGTATTCTTACTTACTGCCGTTCATCTGCAGTACTATTTTGTACATGTGATTGGATTTTTGTGCCCACGCTTCGTCTCATTCAGGTGAATAGTACAATATGGTCGAATCGCACGCGAAGCCGACGAGGAAATGTACTTATGCACTCGAGACTCGAGTGACCGATCGTTGCAGATGTCAACGGCGAAACGCAATGGCAGTAAATGGTGTTTCAAATGTCAAGGACAAGAGCAATGTATAGTTAATCGAATCTCGATGCGGTCCGAACTACAGATACGTAGAATACACGCTGAAAACTACAGAGAACTAGAGTACTTGCAGGCCTAGCAAGGCGACAGAAGACAACTGCATACGGCTGTACGGAAGACCCGTTAGAAATATACATATTGAAAAGGGCGAAAACTCAACTGTTCTCTTGTTCATCATGCTCCTATATGAATGAAATTAACCCATCTCTCGACCGTCATACCCCTCCTCCTTCGCAAACGTTGGATTGTTTCATGTAGAGCCTTCGCAGACCTCTTGAACGCCACCTCCGGAGAATCCTCCGCGAGCATACACTCGTAAAACTTCTTAGCAACAAACGGCCCGTCGTCGTCAGCCATCGCCCACATTGTACCGATCACACTTCGAAAGCCGCAAAACTGCATGGCTGCAGCAAGGTGAAGCACTTCCTCGCGTGAGTCGTCTATGATCTGCCCCGCACTGTGACAGGCAGATAAAAAAGCGATTTCGGCATTGGGTAGATCGGACCGGATGATATCGAGCAAAGTGAGACGGTCACCGCCGAAAAGCTGAAACGCGTGTTTGAAAGGTTCCTCGGGATTTAAATGACCGTGGCAGGCAAAATGTACCCAGTTCTGGTCACGAAGGTTGTCGATAACCGCCTCGCAAGTAGCTTGCTCACGAACAAGACATCTGACAAAATCTCTGTCCTTCCTTATGGCACGATATTCTTTTTCTACTAGGGGGATACTTTCATCAGGCAGAGCAACAACAAGGAGTTGTGGTCGTCCAATGTCGTGTCTCCTAATCCCAGGCTTGGACTCCCGAGCATTGATCAAGGCTGTCAGTGTCGGGGTGTAAGATGAGATGTAATCATCTGAGAGATATTTTCTGCTGCCTTCCACAACGCGGATCGGGCCTGCCGCATGAAAAGGTAGAGAAGATAAGAAAGATGTAGGGCACCACCAGATACGAGTATGTTTCTTAATCCCGAGCTCATCGAGCTTCTCGACCACCCGCGAAACCACCTGGTCCCACAGGGAGCCCAACACATCTCTGATATCCGCATCGCATCCATTCGGTTCCCTCTGAACTTTTTCAAGTGCAGTCTTGAGATCTTTCACAAGCAAAGGACCATCGTGGTCGAATTTTGAATCGAGTTCGATGCTGACAGGCGGGCGATCATAAAGAACAATAAAGGCATCGGAACGATATCGGCTGTGGCTGACGATGATGACGGGGCCCTCGACAGCAGCCTCTTGAAGAGCACTAAATCGTCGAGGTTGTAGGAAGTCTTCAAATCCTGACGTCGCACGAATATTTGCAACAATGTCGTCTCGTTGGGATGCAAGATGCCGCTTTCGAGAATACATCTCATCCACGAACTTCTGCGATACACTTGTAAGGCTATCCTCTGCGACCAGGGCGGTTAGCTTCGACTCGGATGAAGTAGCAAGTGATTCCAGTTTGCGGCTGGTATCGAGGAACCTGTTCACCAAGTCCTCGTCGACTCCTACAGGCTGATCCATTGGTGTTCTGAGGCCGCGCATCTGCGACCAGATGAGAGCCCTTCCTTGCTCGAGCATCTCTACAGCCTGAGCCACTTCACCGACCTCTATGGCATACGAGGCCGCATCCGAAGCGAGAGTTGGATAGTTTTTTGCACTGCTAAGAGTCTTATGCTGCATCTGCACGGTAGGACTTATAACGAGGGAGCTCTCGAGGAGTGACAAGGCGACGCGGTAAGCTCTTAACGTGGAAGCATGACATTGTGATCGTGCAAAGCGTGCCCATCCTATTGCTACTGTGAGCCGCAGTAGGGTATTGGAGAAGACATGATCAGCGCCTTCTTCATATATACGAAGTGACTCCTCGAGATCCTCCATCCGATCTATCTGCTCAAAACGAATGCGCAAGGCCCCTGCAAGGTTGTACAGTGACAAGGAGCGATCGGGGTGCCCATGAGGACGTAGTATTACCGCATCACGGAAGTAAGCAATGGATTCCTTGAGATCCTCCATCCGACCTGTTTGCTCAAAATAAGTAGTCATGGCTCCTGCAAGGTTGTCTAGTGATGAGGAGCGATTAGGATGCCCAGGAGGACGCAGGTCCAGCGCATCACGGAAGTGGGTAATGGATTCCTTGAGATCCTCCATCTGACCTGTCTGCTCAAAACGGGTGAAAACGGAAGTTGCAAGGTTGCATAGCGAAAAGGAGCGATTAGGGTGCCCGGGAGGATGCAGATCTAGCGCATCTCGATTGAGGGCAATGGATTCCTCATTATCCCCCACTTGACCTGTCTGCTCAAAACGAGCGCGCAAGGCAGTTGCAAGGTTGCTCAGTGATGTGGAGCGAACAGGGTGACCATAAGGATTTAGATCTAGCGCGTCTCGATGGAGGGAAATGGACTGCTCGAGATCCTCCATCCAACCTGTCTGTTCAAAACGGGTGCGCACGGCAGTTGCGAGGTTGTTCAAACACGCAGACCGATCAGGGTGCCCAAGAGGATGTAGATCTAGCGCTTGTCGATGGAGCGAAATCATCTCCTCGAGATCCTCCATCCGACCTGTCTGCTTAAAACAAGTAGACATGGCTACTCCAAGGTTGTTTAGTGATGAGGAGTGTTCAGGATGTCTGTGAGGATGCAGGTCAAGTGCATTCCGGTAGTGGGCAATGGACTCCTCGAGATCCTCCATCCGACCTGTCTGTCCAAAACCAGTGAGCATGCCATTTGCAAGGTTGGTTAAAGACACAGAGCGATCAGGGCGCCCAGGAGGACACAGGACTAGTGCATCACGGAAGTGGGCAATGGACTCCTTGAGATCTTTCATCCGACCAGTCTGTTTAAAAAGAGTGTGCAAAGCATTTCCAAGGTCGTTAAGAAATGCAAAGCGGTAGGGGTTCCCAGGATGATACAGATTTAGTGCTTCGCGAGCGAGGGTAATGGAATCCTCAAGATCCCCCATTTGACCTGTCTGCTCAAAACGAGTGCGCTTGGCTTCCGCAAGGTTGTGTAGGATTGAGGAGCGATGAGGGTTCCCAGGAGGACGCAGGTCCAGTGCGTCACGAAAGAGGGTAATGGACTCCTCGAGATCCTCCGTCTGACCTTTATGCTTAAAACGAGTGAAAACGGCAATTGCAAGACTGTTTAGTGATACGGAGCCATGACAATGTCCCGGAGGAAGCAGATCCAGTGCGTCACGATGGAAGGAAATCGATCCCTCGAGATCCTCCATCCGACCTGCCTGCTTAAAGCGAGTGTACACGGCACGTCCCATGTTATCTAATGACGCAGAGCGATCAGGGTGCCCAGGAGGATGCAGATTTAGTGCTTCGCAAGAGAGGGTAATGGATTCCTCAAGATCCCCCACTTGACCTGTCTGCTCAAAGCGAGTGCGCTTGGCTTCCGCAAGGTTGCGTAGGATTGAGGAGCGATGAGGGTGTCCAGAAGGACACAGGCCCAGTGCATCACGGAAATGGGCTATAGACTCCTCGAGATCCTCCATCCGACCTGTCTGCTTAAAACGAGTGAGCAAGCCGTTTGCAATGTTGTTCAAAGACACAGAGCGGCCGGGATGCCCAGGAGGACACAGCTCCAGTGCGTCACGATATTTGGAAATGGACTCCTCAAGATCTTTCATCCGACCAGTCTGTCCAAAAAGAGCGAGAACGTCATCTCCAAGGTCGTTAAGAAATGCGAAGCGGTCGGGGTGCCCAGGAGGATACATGATGTCCAGTGTACCACGGAAGTAGAAAATGTCTTCCTCGAGATCCTCCATCACTGCGGATTACTTGGAAATCCTTACACGGCAACTACGACGATGAACACGAACGTTAATTGATCATGGTACTGAGTATCCTGAAGGTATACTCACGCCGGCTTTGTAGGATTTAGCTACCTATACTATTAACTCCCGCGCTCTGTAAAGCAAATCACAAGAAGGGTTAGTGCAATCCGTCGTCGGATAAGATAGATCCTACCACTGTCTGTTTCGCCACGATAAAGTTCCGGATGAATTGTTGCGCGATGCTGCACGTAGGCTATGAGCATCAGAGGAAGTATTCAGCGCAGTTCAAAGGTGTACTCGACGGTCTCAGATATCGCTCTCCTTCTGCGATCGTGTGCTTTCCTACGTTGTTTTTATGTCGAATTTCAGATAGTTCCCGAATGGCAGAGACCACTTAGCAGGAAAGGGTCGAGGGTTGACTTCAACTTCCACAAACTCTGAAAGGCGAAAGCCGAGAGGCCGAGAGTTGCCGAAAGCTAAAACCTAGATATGAGGCCTCAGCCTTTATTACGAAGGTGGATAGCACGGAGTAAACAATCACGTACCTGGGTTTCCTTGTATCATCTTGATTCTCACCCGCCCACTCTCGTCGTGCATTTGTTGTTTCTTCTGCCGCCTTCCCTGATGCTGGCAACACTTTTCGCCTGGCAAACAAAGAAACAAGGTCAACAGTCATTCGGCGATGTTTACAAGACAAAGGTACTGAGAATGGTGCAAAACTGTCCTGCACCGCCGATAGTCAACGTCCTTGGACTACGACTGGTGCCATCACAGAATCATCCGGAAGAGGAAGAACAAGAACTCACCATATCATCAAAGACGCATCCTTGTTGTGTTTGCCGGAGACGTGGTGTATTTGATATGGCCATTTGAGGCTCTTTGGAGTATCACATCTGTTAGAAGCCATACGCTTCTTTATGCACTGCAGTCCGTGTATCGATTCATGCTGTACATCTTGACCTTTTAAGGCTCGCCAAGATCTTCGTTCCTCTCTTTTCGAAGGTAACTAGAATCATCGTACCAAACTTAAAGAACAAAAATAGAGATGACTTGGTTTCGATGCTCTCTAATGAACTTCACTCCTGATCATCGATAACGATGACCTCGACATCCTGTGCACCTAGATATTTATACGCACTTGGGAAATCGACGTTCTCGATGACGAAGGCCCGGGATGTTGTAAAGAAGCCAGGGGATCCGTTTCTGTAATGAAAAAAGGCTTGATGATGGCTAGATGCGTTCTGGGTCTAAGTGCTGTTTGACGAGCGTCTCCCGATGTTTGCAATACTTGCGGACACGAGAAGATTCGCGTCTTGATGCGTTCTTGAACTTGAGCGTGTGGAAGACATTTCAATGAAGTTGGTACCAGCACAGATGTTGCAAGGGTTGAAAGCGAGTTAGAATCTGTTGAAACTTGGGGTAGAGGTTGTCATCGTCTCGCCTGAGACTGGTGTACTGCGAGTATGAAAAGCTCGTCAACGCGTCCGGTTGTAAGAAAGATATTTAACGCTTACGATCGTGGAGTTTCGAGACACATTCGCCCTCAAACGCCAGTCTGTTCGAGCGTCGGTCTCGCCGTGCAGGACGGCGGATTGCCTGTGGATGTGCTCATTGTGCGGGACACGTTCAGCTCGCCGCCACCAATGACGCCTCTTTTTTGCCTGTTCGGCTGCAATTCTGATTCCGAGCACGTCGTCAAAATTTCCAGTCATGATTTTAGGCACAATGCGGTCGTGGTGGTCTATCCTAAAAAAACGCTGTTCATGACCGCGTTCAGGAAACACCAGATTACGTATAGGTAGTTGAGGCTGCCTAAAAAAGAAGATGAAAGGGTTTTCTTCCTTATTTGGCAGCAATGACCGTTTACGTCGTTCGTCATTTTCTATATGCATATTGTACACTGTACACTGACGACCATTTGATACTGTGGTGCGACATTTCAGTCACTTCAGTATTTTGGTTCTTCGGGTAAAAGGAATACGCAGATAGTCTCAAGCTTAATCCTGCTGTCAAGACTGTCTATCTGGTTTGCTCTCTCCCCTGAAAATGCTTCGCCGCGAAACGGACATCGGACATTACGATTCGTCTCCTTCTTTGCTATCGAGCACGCTTCGTTGTTCCCATACAGCAAGTAATATGAGCTGACAGAGCGGGCCTTTCGATCTTCTCACTGACCAACGCCGGGAGTTCTATCTGTAGCGCTCTGGTCAACAGCAATCGACGAGAAGTATATTAATACACCTATGTCTCGCTCTATTCACCTTCGTCTGATATTTGAGTTTCAAAAACAACCATGCTTGTTTCCGAACCTGCTGCTTAAGTGCTGGCCGTCGGTTTGGACACGCCCTATGGCGTTTTCTTTCATTTCTCCTCGTGAAGAATCCGTTGTCGAAAACCCCCACCGAAGGTATCCTTATTTAGGTTCACGTGTTCGGATTGGTCTATCCATGCGGCCTTTGAGCAGGTAATTTCGATCATAGTTATAACAACAATGTCTGGGATTCCATCGTAAGCTGAACGATGATTACGGTGATACTGCCAGAATGAACATGGTTTTTGGGTGTGAGTCGAAAACAATCTGTCGCGAAGTCATAATTCTGAAATCAATCGTATATAGGATCAACAGCTCTTCGTTTCTGACCCGCTCGCGCTGTTACACATGCTCAGCAAGTTTTTGAAGAGACGGATACGTTCTTAATGTGAGCTATGGCGCCGCTCGCCTATACCTTTGAGCCACATTTTCATTGCAAAGTATCCTTCAGGTCTTTCAATATGACCTTCCGGAAGAGCCTCCTGTCAAGGCTTGGTAAGTGTGAACTTTTTGCGATGAAACAAATCAACAGCGGACTTACATATTCCACTACACAGGCAACGAGTATAAGAGACAACGTAAAATGCTCAACCCCGTTTTTAATCTGAAACACATGCGCGACCTGCTTCCAATCTTCCATCTAATTGCTTACAAGGTACTCAATTTTCGCCATCTTTTCGGACGTGGGTTTGACGCTGAGCCTCCTTTCAAACCGAAACAAGGCAACCTGGGCGAACGAGTGGAAGCCGGAGCGCTGGCTCCAGTTGTTACCGGCACTGTCACAAAGGTGCACCTACCAGGTGTATATTTGTGAATGTGCGTTTGATTCCTCAACTGCCACATTTCGAAAATGGAACCCAAATCAACAATCTACTTGTATTATTGAATAGCATGACGCTTTTAGGAGGCAGGAGGGCACGCATGTGCACAAACATATTCCCGCAAGTCTTATTTTCTTCGACTTTATTGTAGCGGGTTTAATTTCTCCAAGATGGAATTGAGTGAGTCAAGTATCTCCTTTCATCGCAAGCGAAAACGCAAGCCTATTCTAACTCCCCACGCAACCCGCCTTCTCACAGATCTAGTCCTGTCTGTGATCCTTGAGGAACTTATTTTCGCACCTGGACCGGAGATCAATTGGGAGATGAGCGGTTTGCATCCGCATATCCTCAAGAACTCTGAAAGGAGGTCCTAACAGCTTCCCTTGGAGTCAACAACAAATGTTGATGACAATTTTACGTTGCGCTGTGCGTATATATATCATCGGGGGCGGTTCTTGGAATCAAGAGGAGGGGTAGAGGTTGCGATGGCGACAAGCATACCTGCCACGTAAAAAGGGTTCCATGTCGCTCGCGGGCCGTGGTGGAGGGAAGAGCGCAAAAACAAAAAACGTGACTAACGCGCGACATGTCCAGCAGCACGTCGATCCTTCGGGGCTGGAAAAGCCGTAAGACAGACTTAACGAGTCTAAACCATATCTGTCTGACAGAAAAGTGCCTCCGAACTGAGATGTTTTCTCAGTATATCCATGCCAGTGGCCCTCTCATGTTCACTTCCGTGCTCGTTGGCGTTTTTCCGCGCCTAGTATTTCTTGAAATGTTGTCATACACTCGATAGTGCGTGCACAAGGCCTACTATGAAACAGTAGCGTTCTATTTTTCTTGCTCAGCCAATTGTCGGCGTACGCGCCGAGCCGCACCAGGAGCTGATTAATGCGATGAGGTTAATCTGTCGCTTACATATTTATGTTGTGCACTATCGCTCCGACATTCTCGCCTTTCCGCTAAATATGGTTACTGTGTTCTGACTGTACAGCACCATTTCACAAGCGCACCTATGTTATACGTTGAGTACAGTGTGGTTCTCTCCTGATTTGTACTCCCCACTAAGCTGGTTTCCGACGAGCTCGACATCCGCATAAGAGCCAAGCACATAGATACCCCATCCCTTGGCAAGATTGAATGTGTGTTGCTCAGCAAGTGCTGAGTGGGCAGCTACTTTAGTAATGATCCCTGTACATGCCAGTACGGTAGCTCATGAAGCTGTCTGAGTTGGTGCCCGCACGGCCGGCGGTTAGGTAGGAGACGGAAGGGTATATAAGGCGGAAGCAAGTTCATAAGACAGGTCATTAAGCACCTGCATATTTTAAACCCAAGATCAACCGCTCGACGTCCACCTACTCTAGCAAAGCACAATGGCAACACTCGAGGGAAAGAAAATCGCAATCGTTGGTGGCTCGTCTGGCATCGGTTACGCCGTCGCAAAGGCCTCCTTGCTCTCGCTTGCCGACCACGTTATCATCGGCTCGTCCTCTCAGAAGAAGGTGGCAGCTGCAGTTTCCAGACTCCAGGCTGAGCTCTCAGGCAAGGCCGTCAAGGGGACGATTTCGGGCGAGGTAATCAATGCGAGGGACTCGGCTTCCGTGAAAGCCTTCTTCGCGAAGGTTGGCGAGATCGACCATTTAGTCTGGAGCAGCGGAGATTCGCTGCCAATAGGCTTCTTAGACGTGGATTTAGAGCAGCGTAAAGGTCCGTTTGATAATTTCTGGATATCGTTAAAACCGACCTATTTGCTGACTCCAAACGTAAACAGACGTATTTGATGTACAGTTCTGGGGTGCAGCCGTGGCTGCACAGACAGTAAAGATCAACGAAGGAGGATCTATCACATTCACGATTGGTGAGTTGGCGAAAATGCATACCGTCTGCGATTATATATATGTTTGGCTAACATTGGCTTCCAGGTGCGGCGCTCAGCAAGCCACATTCCGGATGGTCCTTGGTAGCTAGCATCGCTGGTGCAGTAGACGGCCTCACTCGGGGCCTGGCGGTAGATTTAGCCCCGATCCGCGTGAACGTCGTCAGTCCTGGGGTCGTTGATACGGAGGTAAGCTTGATTCGTGAATAACATTCCTTATCGATGCTACTTGCTTATATTGCCTTTAACCCAATGAAGCTTTGGGACTCGTTGGCGCCTGACGCCAAAAAGCAAATGATCGAGGCGACTGCGAAATCGCTTCTCGTGAAGCACGTCGCTGGCCCCGACGAGATAGCCGAAGCCTATACATTCTTGATGAAGTAAGCTCTATAACCCATGCTGAATTTCAATTTAGATGCTAAGATATGGGCGATAGGTGCGCGTACATCACCGGGAAAAGAATTGAGGTGGACGGCGGCATGCTAATTGCGTAGTTGGACGCATACTTCGTGAAACAACAGGAAGCGCTGGGTTTGCATAGAGAGATCCATATTCTGTATGACTCGTCAGTAATAATCAATCAATGAGAAAAGGTCGGAAGAATAGGAACAGTGAATGTTACGCAAACTTACAATTGCATGCGTGGTCATTACTCCAACAAGTGTAAGTTGCATCAGCTCGAAGGATAATTGAGTGAAAACATAGATGTCAATCATTAGGCTGCAATAACAGTGAAATGAACATCTCGATTTTCTTGTGAGCAGGCTACTCGAGCCGAGTTACATAAGCTTTATTGAGTTAGGTAAGCAGACAACCTTGGCAACGACAATCCCGCAATGTGCATTAGCCTTGTTCCTAGGCATGGTATCGGTCAGACTATCACTACATCGTGCCAGCGTCCCTCCAAACTAGCGGAACGTCTGGCGACTTTACGACAGAGGGACAGCTTACTTCGCATCACAACCTCAATGGGCCAATCTGAACACAAAGACCGCTTCTGACCGTTTTTGAGCCTCTCCTTGTGCTTCTTCCAAGAAAGCTCTTGTTCTGTGCTTTCAAATTATCTATGCATGTCAATATCCCTCTTTCCGTAGAAGCTGCGGTGACTTTTATCAGGATTAAAGACTCCTGACTCGGATGTCTCCCACTTGCACAGAGTGTTGTGAAGCCCGATTGTCTTCATAACTGCGATACGGCTTCTGACGGTACTGGCGCAAGATCGCGTTTGTGGGAACATCGATTCTGCCAGGACTGAAAGTGGTGTCGCAAGTCTTCGTATTAAAGTAAGAAGAACCAGGCGAATGCGATATCGATGGCCGAGGAAGTCGTGGTTTGCGGGCACAATTCTCTCGTTCATACTAAGACAACGTATAATAAAAGGACCCTCGTGGCTATTTATAACCGTGTTCCTTTACTGACTCTTCCGGAAAGAAAAAAAGGGTGGCTTATATCGAGCTGGTAATGCTCAGGAGATACCAGATTACGTACTAATCAAAGTCAGCATGTCTAGGTATGACTCATTTGTTCGCATCTGGGACAAGGAGGACCATTTGATACTGTGGTACAACATTTCAGTCACTTCAAATTTTTCTACTGTCTTCGAGTGGTTCTCCGGATGGAAGGAAAATGCAGATGATCTCAAGCTTAATCCTGCTGTCAAGACTGCCTATCTAGTTTGCACTCTCTCCGGGAAGTGCTTGGCTGGGAAATGGACCTCGGACATTGCGATTCGTCGCCCTTCTTTGCTATCGAGTACGCTTCGTCGTTCCCATGCAGCGAGTAATATGAGCTGACAGAGCGGGCCTTTCGTTCTTCTCATTGACCAATGTTGGGAAATTTGTCTATAACGCTCTAGTCAACAGCAATCGACGAGAAGTATATAAATACTCTCGCTCTATTCACCTTCGTCTAGTATTTGATTTTCAAGTACAATCATGCTTCTGTCCGAACCTGCTGTTCAAGTGCTGGCCGTCGGTTTGGGCACATACGCCCTATGGCGCTTCCTTTCATTTCTCTTCGTGAAGAATCCGTTGTCGAAAATCCCCGGTCCACCGAAGGTATCGTGGTTGAAGGGTGCGTACTTAGGTTCACTCACTTTAAGTAGGCTATTTACATGGTCTTCGAGCAGGTAATTTCGATCAAGTTTATAACAAGGATGGCTGGGAATTCCATCGTAAGCTGTACGAGGATTACGGCAGTGCTGTCAGAGTGGACATGTTTTTGGGAGTGAGTTGAAAACAATTCGTCGCGAAGCCATAATTCTGAGATTAACCACGTATAGGATCAACAACTCTTCGTTTCTGACCCGCTCGCGCTGTACCACATACTCATCAAGGACCAGCAAGTCTTTGAAGAGACGGATACGTTCTTAATGTGAGTTATGGCACTGCCCGCCTGTACCTTTGAGCCAGATTCTCATTACAAAATATCCTCCAGGTCTTTCAAAGTGACCTTTGGGAAGAGCCTCTTGTCAACGCTTGGTGAGTGTGAACTCTTCGTGATGTAATAAATCAGCGCAAGCAACAATGGGCTTACATATTCCATTTCACAGGCGAGGAGCATAAGAGACAACGCAAGATGCTCAACCCCGTATTTAATCTGAAACACATGCGCGACCTGCTTCCAATCTTCCATCCAATTGCCCACAAGGTTCTCAATTTCTGTCATCCTTTCGAATTTGAGTTTGACGCTGAACCTGGTTTTCGCTGATTAAAATGTCTTTTTTGTTTGTTTCGCGCGTAGCTGACAACCGTGCTCGAGCGTGAAGTCTCCAAAGGGAAAGAGCATATTAATGTCATGACGTGGGTGTCTCGCGCCGCGCTCGAATACATTGGTCAGGGCGGGCTTGGCTACTCATTCGACGCGCTCGACGAGCAAGAGACTAATATGTATAGCGAGACGATGAAGAACTTTGTGTGCGTTGCTTGTTTTGTTTTGTCCTGTATTACAATTTTCATGCTGATAAAATTCCTTTCTGACGACGCTTTCCTTTTTGCTTTGGAACTCACGTGCAGCCGTCTCCTCTTCCGCCTTAGTCTTCCACGCACATACCTATCATGGGTTGTAAATCTTGGCTCGCCAGAATTTCGTCGCCGGGTACTGGATGTGCTGAACCACATCCCCCTATTTGGACCGATGAAGGAGCTGACGGTGTTCACGGATACCCTCGAAGAGTGCTCTCGTGGCATCCTTCACGGAAAGCAGCAGGCACTCGCGAAAGGTGACGAGGCAATGGAGGAGCAGGCTGGAAAGGGAAAGGATATCATGAGCGTGCTTCGTACGTATCTCTGCTTAAATCTACCGGAATTCACTTCGTCTGAGAGAGAAATCAATTAGTTAAAGCCACCATCGGAGTTGATGGAAGCAGCTTGCCTGAATCAGAGCTTCTTGCACACATGAGGTACGCCCTGTCTTTTATTAACCTCTTCCAACTTAGTGCGTGAGTCAATTAAATTTCGCGCCTTTCAATTAGCACATTCATTTTCGCTGGACACGACACAACGACAAGCGCAATCTGCCGCACGCTCGATGTCCTGTGTCATCGGCCTGACGTGCAGTCACGGCTTCGAGAAGAAGTAACCACGGCGCGTAAGGAGCGCGACGGTGCCGATCTCGACTACGATGCTCTTATGAGCTTACCGTATCTCGACGCCGTGTGCCGTGAGACGCTACGCGTCTTTCCGCCCGCGACGCAGGTCGACCGCATGTGTGTCTTACGCCTTTGACTATTGATCGTCCTATTTGTCTCACATGGCTTTGAAGAACAAAGAAGGATGTTGTAGTTCCGCTTGCATTTCCTCTCCAGCCCAGAGATGGGAAGCCGGAGATTAAGGAAGTCATGCTGAAGAAGAATACCACTGTCATCATCTCGATTCTAGGCGCAAACCGAAGCAAGGCGATCTGGGGCGACGATGCAAACGAGTGGAAGCCGGAGCGCTGGCTCCAGCCGTTACCGGAGAGCGTTGCAAGAGCGCACCTCCCGGGCGTATATTCGCAAATGTGCGTTTGATTCCTTGACTCCCGCATTGCGAAAGTGGAACACACTCAACAATTTTTTTGTATCATTGGGTAGGATGACGTTTTTAGGGGGCGGGAGGGCATGCATGTGAGCAAATATATTCCTGCAAATCTTATTTTCTTCGACTAACCACGATTTTATTGTAGCGGGTTTAAATTCTCTGAGATGGAATTGAGTGAGTCAAGCATCTCCTTTCATCACAAGCGAAAGCGCGAAACTATCTAACTCCCCACCCCAACTCGCCTTCTCACAGAACTAGTTCTGTCTGTGCTACTTGAGAGGTTTGTCTTCGCACCCGGACCGGAGATCAATTGGGAAATGATCGGCTTGCATTCTCCTATCCTCAAGAACTCGGAGGACAGGTCCCCACAGCTTCCCTTGAAAGTGACGCTTGTCGGGAACAAATGTTGCTGATGAGCACCTTCTGCTGAAGAATGGGGTTAATATAGCCCTGTGATTGTTTTTGTTATCAAACGTAGACAAACGAGTGTGTGAATGTCCAAGTACTTGAGTAAATCAAGTCTGATCAGCTAGAGCTGTTTTGATTACATGTTTTTGATGGCGGATGGATATAAGAGTGAATAAATAGTTGATATGAACATGCATTTGACCCACGTGTTGAAATACGAGGGGCGAGGTCGCCAGCAGTCGCACACAGAGGGTCCGTTTGCCCCATTGGCGGTTGTGCCGTGGGCAAACGCAACCGTCAGCCTATATGCTACTTGCTTACTAATATATCCGATTTGTCCGTCACTCTGAAACAGTTTTTGCGGGTGCGCAGAACCGAATTGGAGATATTCAAAATTTTTTTTGACTTTGCTTTTTTGTGGTCTATTCTGCTCCTGGCAAATTTTTGAGATTACAACCTAAGATTTGGCCGCGTTATGCATGACGTAACTATACAGATAGCCGTGGTTCTACTCTAACCATTACCACGGACAAGTAACAATGCCTTTTAACGTCTCTGGGGTTCCAGACGATATCTGGTTTGAAATAGCATTGCTTTCAGACTTGAAGGAGATCCTGGCCCTCGAAGCTGTGGGTGTCTTCTCACTGTGTTTTCCTGGCCGAACGGCAAGTAAACATATCTCTTGTTGCAGACTTGCAAGTTTCTTCACAAAGTCGTCTCCAATAAAGTCGTCTAGCTGAAGCAACTCCGTGCATTGGATCAAGACCGTGCACCCAATTTACCACGACACAACTCTATCGATAAGCTCCACTGGCACGAAGTGCGCACCCTCGTCGTGCGCGCACATCAGCGACGTTTCAACTGCACCGGCTCCGCCCCGCTGCAACCGACACGCGAGATTACAGTACCTATTGGGTCTGCGAACTTGAACAATAAGGCACTCAGGGAACCGTATGTCTTCCAGACGGATGTAGAGCTGCTTCCTGGGGGCAGGCTCCTCCTCGTTCTCTGGTCTGAGGGGTACTTGCAGTGCTGGGACGTGCCGGGCGGTGAATCCATCTGGACATACCCGAATCCTGCGTCATCCGGTGCGCATGAACAGAGAGTGCGCGGTTTCTGTTATGAAATGCAGGCAGACAATGTTGTGCATATAATCACGAAGAGTTTATCTCAGGACTTAGATCGCTACAAAAGGTAAGAAAAACAGTGTCTGCTGAACATGTTAAGCGCCATGTCGTACTGATACTTTACTACCACTCAGCTCCTTCGAAATATTCCGAATTTCAACGGAAACAAAGGAACCCAAACCGCTCTACAAGTACCCGGAACAGTACCCAAATATCGCGTTCGGGATGAGTTTTATGAAATTATGTGGCGATATATCAGCAATCTATACGAACAACAATCTATTCGTGACGTTCTGGAAGGAACGCCGCACGGTCCAGATAGAAGTGTGTATCTTCTCTTATGAAAACACGTGGAATAAAACTGACGGATTCTTCTGTGCAAAGCACCTTCAATGCCATAGACATAATAGGCGACTATCTCATTTGCATGGTCAGTGAGCCCGGGGTGAAATCAGTCGTGGTCATTCTGCTGTCATCCATACGCAAGGCCTTGCCTAATGTCGACGCAACGTCGACTCTAGTCCTAGATGACCTTCCGTATACCAAATGCCCTTTGCCATCTCAGCCATACTGGATGGACTTGTCTGCGGAAATGTCTACTTGTGACTTCCACTGGAAGTCCGAAGCAGAGAGAAAACTAAAAGGCATCACGATCACTGAGTCGCAGGACGTATCGGTCGGAGGAACCGACCGCCAATTCTTCGTAATAAACTCTTTCTTCTTGGAGACTACTCCAGGTACAGCCAGCATGTCTAGGTCCAGGTTTCTGCTTCCAGGTGACGGTTTTCCCCGCCTCACGCACGTTGGGGATCCACAATTTATAGCCTTAGACCGACAGCTTGGCTTATACTACAGGTGTCGCCCCGTAAAACGATTCTCGCAGGCCGGCTCGACAGTGGCCGGATACAAGGAGGAACATCCCGACTATACAGTGTTCTTGTGGATGCTTGCTACCATCTCTTGTGGAAAAGGGGTGGTATTGCGCAAGCTCGAATTGCCGCGCGTAGAGAGTGTGGGTATAGAATTTTACAGCGGTGCAGTCTACTTCTCGACAATGGACGCAAAATCTGTCGTCATCCAGTATTTCGACTAAGGTTTTGTATCTTAACTAAACTGAATGCTTTTTCGGTAGGTAGGTACGTAGCAGTTTGTCATAGAGTAATATTATTTCGTCATAGGAGCGCATATATGCAACTCGGATCTCGCCACAGTATCGAGTACCCATTCCATTTTCAGTCATTGTTTTATCAGATATGTGTCTCAGCTGACAGGGGCCTGCCGTATCTTAACGCCGTGTGCCGCGAGACGCTACGCGTCTTCCCGCCTGCGACACAAGTCGACCGCATGTATGTTCCTATGCCTTCCGTTAACCTCCTATTTACATAACTCACATGGCTTTGAAGAACAAAGAAGGATGTCGTCACCACTGTCGTCGTTTCAATCTTGGGCGCAAACCGGAGAAAGTGATATGGGGCGACGATGCGAACGAGTGGAAGCCGGAGCGCTAGCTCCAGCCATTGCCGGAGAGCGTTGCCTTGGCGCACCTTCCTGGTGTATATTTGCAAATGTGCGTATGGCTCTATGACCTTCACATTGTGAAAGTAACACTCGTTCAAGTAATCTCGTTTTTAATTGGATATGATGACGTTTCTGCGGGAAAGAATGCATGCGCGCAAAAAATGATTTTGCATGTTTTGTATTTGTCGACTTACTGTAAGCTTGTTGTAGCGGGTTCAAATTCTCTGAGATGGAATTAAGTGAGTCGTACATCTCCCTCCTTCCACGCCAAAATATCGCAACTCAACTCGCTTTCTCGAAGAACTGATCCTATCCATGCTCCTGGAGAAATTTGTTTTTGCACCCGGACCAGAGACCAAACGGGAGATGGGCGCCTCGCATTCGCCCGTCCTCAAGAACTCGACGGACAAGTCCTCGCAACTTCTTTTGAAAGTGACGCTTGTCAACAGCAAACGTTGATGAAGATTTTACGTTCCGCCGAATTACGAGAAGGAAAAAATGGCCGCTTGCGCTATTTTGCTGCAGGAAGACGCTTTATCAAAGAGTGAAAGAAATTAAATAACATTAGATTGTGTAGTTGGAATTGTTGTCGATTGTATTCATGTATTTGACTTTCAGGAGGATGGTGCACGAAAAAAATAAATGTACTACCAACAACCTCTCTCTTTCTTTCTCTGATAAAATTCTTTGTCGCGAAAGAACGTGCTTTGCCGCCGCTTGTTAGAATATCAATATTTACTGTGATATAACCACAAAAAATTTTGCATTTAAGTGCTTAGCTATGGATAATAGTCGTGCGTGTATGCATCATCGGGGAACGGTCCTTGGCCTCAAGAGGGATCGAAGGATAAGGAGAGGTGGAGGCTGCGATGGCGACATGCACACCTGCGTTTCACATAAGGAGGGTTCCATCTCGCTCGCGGTGAAGGGGTGAGCGCAAACGTGACCAACGCGCGACGCGTCCCGCGCGTCGATCCTTCGGAGCTGGAAAGACCGTAAGACAGAGTTTGCGGAGCCTAAAGCACGTGGCCTCCAAGAGTCTGACTTCAAGTAATCCCGCAAACACATAGAATATACACGTAAGTGACCGTGGATACCTTAATCATTTTATTTACGGATTCACGATGCTTGTGGTAGAAGTCACCATTGATAGACAGCGAGAAACACATACATACGTACGACGTTTGAGAAAAAAGAAAATCCCTATGCACGCCAAACACAAATTTGAGGAGACAAAACCCATCCCATTCACAGAGAAGTGTCGCAAGTACATGTACATGTATTCGGCGTACATGCGTACATACATAGGATTCATACGAGTGCGCGTTCCATAGATATAACAAACAAGTGCAGAGCGAGGCGAAATCCAAATCCGATATCCAATCCTTGTGTAGACAGTACGTAAATGAGATGAAATGCGGACGATGGAACATCAGGGACCGTTATCCTACAGATGGAATGCAACGCGCCGCCATGAAAAAAATCCGAGGCGTGCCAGGATAGAAGAAGAAAAAAGGGAATTAACCAAGAAATGGATGGTGCTACAATCTCGCTACGCAGAGAAAGCCCCCCCCGGCGCCGAGTATGCACAGCGTTTTTTACGAGTCATATCCTACAGATAGATAGATTGACAGCGGACAATGGGAAGAAAAATCGAAGCAAACCAAAGTCTCACGGAAACGCCCCAAGCGCACCCTCCCCTACGCCCCCCGCACCAAACGCCTGGTGCAACAGAAAGTCCATCCCCTCGCGCTCCTCGCGCATGCGCCGCTCCTCCTCACGCCAGCGCGCCTCCCGCAAATCATACACCTCCCGCAACGCGCCCAGACTATGCAGCGCGGTGGTGAGCATTCTCCTCAGGTCCTTCTCGCGCTCGCCGCCGCCCTCCGACTGCGCGGGCGAGCCCCCCGCGCCCGTGGAGGCGGACGAGGACGCGGCGGAGGACGCGTACAGCCGCTCGAGCAGCGAGGTGCGCCGCGAGCGCGCTGCGCGCCGTGAGGCGGCGATCTGCCCGAACGCGCCCCGCAGCGCGTGCATAGCGTGGCCGTCCGCGAGCGATGCGTCGCGCCGCACGGCGCGCGAGGCAAGAGCGTGCAGCGTGTTGCTGTGCGCAGGCGCAGCGACGAGTACGAGCGTCGCATCTGTTTCTCTGTCGAGCGCTTGGAACTATATTTCCAAATACGTTAGATGGAGAGCGAGGGGAGAGAGAGAAAGGACGTACAGCGCGCACGATCTCCTCCCAGCGCTTATCCCAGCGCTTCCGGCGGCGCTCCGTATTGCTCACGTACGACGGATGGAACTCCAGATCGAGCAGCTCATGCTCGTCTTCCGAATCCTCCTCAACCCACTCCCCGTCATCGTCCCCGTCATCCGCCCCCGCGGCGCCATCCGTCCAAGCCCGCTGCGCCTCAGCTTCCCGTGCGCCAAGATCTATATGGTCCATTTCAAATTTCTCTCCCGCGGTCTCCTCGCCAGACGACGAACTCAACTCGGGGCTCGTCTCGCGTGGCTGCGTGCTCTCTACGCGCGGGGGCGGCTTTCGCGCATGCGCATGCCCGCCGCCGCCGTTCACACCCAAGCCGCCGCCGCCACTGCGTAGCGTGCCGAAGCGGTCGCGCTTCTTC
Source organism: Phellopilus nigrolimitatus (assembly GCA_021029095.1). Classification (NCBI taxonomy): domain Eukaryota; kingdom Fungi; phylum Basidiomycota; class Agaricomycetes; order Hymenochaetales; family Hymenochaetaceae; genus Phellopilus; species Phellopilus nigrolimitatus. The sequence continues at coordinate 56,945 of JAJOHG010000070.1, forward strand.
GGCCCGCGGCCGCGGCCAGTCAACGGCGGCGGGAGCGGCAAGCGCACGGGCATGTGGCTCGGGCTCGAGCGGATGCTCGCACTCGTGATGCGGCCGTCCTCCCCACCACCGCCCCCAGGCGCTTCGCCCGCCCGCGCATCGCCGGGCCGGGCCTCCGACTCAGCGCGCGCGCGCGCGTACGCGCGGCTCTGCGTGAGGAACGCGCCGAAGGGTGTGTAGCCAGGACCCATGCCGGGGTACGGCGTCGACGTCGGTGATAGCGTCGAGTCCGTCATCGCACCTGCGCCCCCGCCATTATTGTACGCGTACATCTGCATTTGCATGCGGAACTGCTCCTGCACGACATTGGGATCATACACGGACGCAGACGCAATGCGCGCGGAGGCCGGAGCCGCGGGGTAGACAAACCCGCGGCGCATATGCGAGAAGGGGTAAGGGTATGGCGTACCCGGTGGCGCGGGACTATATGGCGGCCTGCCTCCTACGGTGGCACCGTTATTGTTGTGTACGCCGTTGGGATGTTGGAAGGGCGTCGGCGCAGAGGTCTGGCTGTGCGGCGTGGGCGGGATGGGCGCGTCGGGCCGTGCGTGCAAATGTTGCGTGGAGAGGAACGGCGGCGGCGGCGGCGCAGGCGGCAGGGGCGGCATGAACTGTTGCATGTACGCCGCCTCGTCGAAGAACTCGAGCTCCTCCGGGTAGTTATGATAGAAGTCCGGGATCCAGTTCGGGTACGAGCTGCGCGACTCGGTGCGCGAGAATGGTGGCGGGGGCGGAGGGTAGATCGGCGGAGGCTGCCCCTGAGGCGGGTAGGAGGCCGCCGGAGCCCCATTAGAAGGCATATCGGGTTGTTGCAGCTTCTTGAGCGTGTGCTGGAAGTCGGCGGAGTTGAAGCTTTTGTTACCCGCCTGGACGCCAGACTTGACACTTTTGTCGGGCTGCATGACTTCGTGGATCCCGCGCGCCGCATGTTCTTGCTCGAAAAGCATACTGGATGGCGAGCGTGGGGTGTGCGAGTTCTCGCCCTCCGTCGAGTCGCCCTCGGGGGCCTGAGAATCGTCGTCATTATCGTCGTCGCCAAGGTCGACGAGTGTGCCCTCGGCGTCGTGATCGAGGTCCTTTGTCGGGTTCAGGTCGGAGGACGGTGTCGGTGATGCGGCGCTCGCGCGCTGACGCGGGGCCGCCTGTTGCTGTTGTTGCTGCTCGTGCTCGTCCGGCTCCTCCTGCACGGGCAGCGAGCGATCAGGTGTGCGGGTCTTCGCCGCGCGCGGCGACGGCACACTCTGGAACGCGGGCGACGCGTTGGACGTCTTGCGGATCGCATAGGAGAGCGGGGACGCACGGTGCTGAGTCTGCAGCTCGCCGGACGTGCGCCGCCGCCCACCCGAGCCCGAGCTGTCCACGTTCGCCTCCGCACCCGCAGAAGCCGCCGCACCCGCCGCTGCTGCCGCGGCGGCGGCAGTCTTCATGCGCCCGTACGTCGCGCTGACGGCGCCACCTGCGTACGCAAGGCCTTCCGTGCCAGGTGCGGCCGGCTGCATGGTCTGGTGCTGCTGGAGGAGGTCACGGTCGGCGCGAGTGCCATCGGGATGGAGATCGTCGGGCATCTGCCATTTCTCGTTGCCGTGGGAGAGGAATTGCGGCGGAGCGACGCGGGCAATCGGGCGCGGGTAGCCGAGCGGGGGGAGTTGCGTCTGCGTCTGTGGCTCTTTTGTGTCTGCGAGAGCGAGGTCATGCACGGAAGCGACGACGGGCATAGACTGGGTGCGGGCGTAGCGCTGGCGCTCCCTTAAAGACGGGGACGGCGAAGCTTCGCGGCGCACGTTCGTCGGTGCGGCGCCTGTAGAACCGAGCGATCAGGTTCCGTCCGCACTGCGTGAGAAAGTCGTGGAGGTACTCACCAGGAAGCTGTTGCTGCTGCTGGGATTTGCGTGTTCGCTGCGGGGACTGGCTGGACATGGCGATGGCAAAAGCAGGATAGGATGGGAGACAAAGGACCAGGCCAGACGTGAGACGTCACCTATTGTAAAGCAAACCACGTCTTCACCGCGCGGCCTCAGCTCAACGCGTTCGCCTCCGTACAAGGTAACAAGCCTCGAGGCTGCGCCGGAACGTGTTGGCCTCCTGTATCCGGCCCGTGCCGACGCGCTTTAGATGGGCACTTCTCGACCGACGCTCAGGCTTGTATTTGTTCGTCCACCCACCGTGTCCCTTCGCAAGACCTGAAGCACGATGTCGTCAAGTATTCTGGCGCGTTCGCGAAGGACCCGGAAACCACGTGCACCGCGACGGTCGGCAGCCGGCTAGCACAAAACGGTGCGACGACAGTCTTCTAGCCAACAATTTTGCTGGCCGCGACGCAGGCGTGCGAGACCACAGCGCGATCCTCTGCAGGTCTCTTTCGCTCTAGGAAAAGACCCGCTCGATCGTGAACAGGTCCAAGCGAAGAGAAGCTCGCACACAATGTGAGCACATGCGGGCGCACCGCGACGGCCGGGTGCGATATACTCGTCGCCGTCATCCGACCGCCACTCTCGCTTGTATGCTATCTGTCCGTCCGCCAACCCCGAATACCGTCGTCAAGCACCCTACCTGCATGCTCCCCGTGTTTCGTGAGCACACGAGGTCTCCGTTTCTTCCGACTGTTCCTCGCCGCCATCTCGTCTCGTTCGCTTCAAATTCCTTGCAAATGGCACAACCTCGGTGTGCTCTCACGAGCGCATCGGCGCCGTTACTCGACCATCCTCCGTGCTTGCGGGCGCGCAATGTTTCGATTTCATTCTGAAAGTCGTCGGAGAAAAATAAAACTTGTGGAGGGAGGGGGCGAAGGGGGAAGATGAAAGATGAAGGCGAAGACGTTAGACGTGCCCCCGCCTTTATATAACGGCGCGTCGGAGTGTGAACGATGCGTCGGAGTCGGCGAACGAAAAACGTTTTCCGTCGTCTAGCGGGAGGTCACGTGATGGCGTCAAAATATGTAATCATAGGTTGTGGCGGCCCGCGAATACAGGCTTCCGTGTCCGTAGGAACAATTATGTTACATGTACAGCTGAATATCTCATAATGCATCACCTCATAATGCATAATGCATGAAAAATCCGGGAACCGACTTCGTTTCCACTTTTCCAGCCAAAATATCTAATACCATTGCATAAGTTTTGGGGGGAATATGCATTAGTAGATCCTATTTTGGGGTGATCCTCAGGCTGACCTAAATGATCTTCAGCATATCTGACAAGTAGCGTCTCTTTTTCGGTAATAGATGCTACATTTTGTAGCCTGTCAAAAGAACCCCACCAAGCTTGTGCCATACCTTGCTTTCTCATTTTTGTATATCTGCCAGGAAAAATGTCACACATTTTGCTGAAGTGACGAGTTGTAATAAATATGTGACATATACTATTATATAATATCTAATAATGCATATAAAACTCGGAACGGACGTGCTGCATTATGAGATATTCAACTGTACATGTATCAATCCCTTACGAAGCACGGCTGATACGAGTCTTCCAAGGTGCCTGGCAAGTCTATTGAATGGCAATCATGAGAGCTCCAAATAGCTCACAGGCTGACAGAGCTTCCTGTACTCAATTGAAAAGTTCTAGGAGTGATAAGCCTCGAGGCCGGCCTCGCAACGTGTTGGCCTCCTGGCCCCGGCCTGAGCCGTTCTTCGCGACGTCGACGAGCAAACAAGCAATAGACGTGCTGCGCTGATCGGCAGCGCTGGAGTTTGGCGGCGACGCAGGTGCCTAAAGACCACGTCGGGTGCACACTTGTCCTCACGCTTGCCGTGTACCAAACGTCATTTCGACATCTCCCCTGAGCAATGATATGTATCTACATATATCCCCCGTCTTCTTTAACTCATATCGGCCTCACCTCCGCCTGCCTGTCCCTACCCTCCGATCGGGACAGACCTGCCTCTCCCGTCTTACGGGCTCTCCCTGAAGCCCATCAGGAACTGCATGATCTGGAACGCTGCCTGCAAGTCCTGTCAGGAACGCTGGGACACGAGCAACGGGGGATAAACATACCACCGGCGAGAACTGCGGCACCCTGGTTTGTTGAAGTAATCGAACGTGAGCGCGGACGGTGCCGGACGGCGTATAATAATGATAAGGAAACAAAAAAAAATCGGTCAGCACACCGAGGACATTGAAAATGCAGGCCAAGATAGAAGGAAAGATGGAAGGACGTACATGTGCCCGCTCAAATCGACCTCGTAGTACGTCAGTCCGCGCTCCGAGTGCATGTTCCCCAGCGCGCCCACCCCGTCGACGAGGAAGCTGTCGTTCGCGATCGGCGTCTGGAAGCCCTGCAGTCCGTTCCCTGCATTTTATTTTCCTTTTCAGCTTTAGTCCTCGCGAATTCAAAAACCGGAAAAACTGACAGGTCATGCTAAATAAATCCGTCATTTATTTATTTAACCTCAAGTCGAACATCGCGAGCTCAGAAAACTCACTTCTGAATCGCGATCCGCGTGCTATTCCCCAAGCCATCAGCCCCGCGCCCAGTCAAAAACAAAGGAGCACTCACCCCTCCGCGATGAGTATGAAGTCCGCTAGTCCGTGCACGATCACCGCGCGCTGGCTCTTCTCGATCACGTTTGCAAGCACGCCGTTCACCGCCGGCGGCAGGCTCGCGTCGCCGTGCGGGAACACGTTTATGTTCGCGCACTCCGTCCACTGGACCTCCGCGGGTGCGTGGATCGCGCTCTTCACGTCTGGCCGGTTGAAGTAGAGCGGGGAGAGCTGCGTTTGGGGGAAGGAGCCGCTGGGTGGATATACGTAAGTACATGGATGCTAGACAGAAAAAATACACCCACGGGAAGCCAAGAACGTCCCAGAGTATCGGGAACTGTCGAAACATGCTCAGTCTCCTCTGCACTTTCAGATACATGTACCAAAACCGCGCCTCACCGTGTCGAAAACCCGGTAGATGTCGAACGCGGGGTTGACGATCAGCGCCGCGTCGAATATCTCGTCCCACATATCGCACCCGCGCGCCGCCTCGACCGAGTCGCCCGGCAGCGGCAGCGCGCCCGCGGGCGGCGGGAATGTCACGAACTTGTCGAAGTAGCCGGTGTAGTTGCACGCGGCGGCCTGTGTGTCGAGGTGCGCCATGAATGTTTGGCTGTCAAGTGAAATCCATTCTGAAATCTAGTGATTGGAGAGGATAGGGCGGGGACGTACTTGAACGCGAAGACATTCTCGTACTTGTGCACGAAGTCGACCGCGGGGATCTGCTCCTGTACGACGTCCCACGAGATGCTCGCTGGGATACGTGCTCGTCAGCTCCTCGCGGGCGGGGTACTAGAAAGAGCGAGGAAGTAGGACGCACGGTCACTGATCCAGAAACCTTGCAAGTCAAGGTCCAACGCGTCGGTGTTGTTGAAGATAAAGTTAGCGAGGTCTAAGTTTCACACTTTATTTTAGAGCTTAGATGAGATCGGGACTGAGATCGCTCGTACAGGGTATGTACATCCCAGCGTACTTGACTTAGATGAGTATTTGGAAAACGACATGGCAGGAAGCGGACGTACGCTCTCCCCAGTCACGTAGAATTTCTTCCCCTTCAGCTCTGCGAACACCTCCAAGAACTGCTGGAAGAACCCGACGAGCTGCGCAGCCACGTCATTTTCATCCTGCAAACCAATAAAGGAAAACGACGTCAGCCTTCGCCCTCGAGAGCAGTAACTAAATCTCAAAGTAGACGCGCCTTGATATCCGGCGTCCCCTGCGAGAACCCCGTGCCGACGGGCTGCTCGACGAAGAGGATGCTCGATAAGTTCGTCCAGCTCCATTCGTTCACGGTCGCCTTCGCCTGGCCCCACGACCAGCTAATGGGCTGTGTAAGTTATTTTCCCCCTCCATCAATCTTGCTTTGTCCGACCACACATATGTTTATGGGGCGCTCACTCCGTTCTCCTGCAGAAGGCCCTCGAGCGAGGAGCAGCCGGGCCCGCCGTTCGTCCTGCGGATGCATAGCATACGGGGATATGTATGTGTGTAGGAAGTGCGTATGCGTACCAGAAAATAAGATCGTCCAGGCTGCCTTGTGGCCCAGGCGGGAAGAACCAGAAGAAGAGCTGACAGTAACAATATATTATACTATTGCAAAAAAGGACAGACGCGAGACGCCAGAGTCTTAAAATAAAGTGCATACCTTCCGCGTCTCGTTCGCAGCACCGCTAATCGGGAGCAGGCCCGCCCAGCTCGGGCCCACGTCGAAGTCGACCTCCGGGATGGACGCGCCGTCCACGAAGAACTCTACATCGCGCACACGCTCAGTACATACGTACGCTCGCCAATACAAAATAAAGACCGCTCTGGCAGATACGTACTCGACGCGCGTGGATTCGAGAACGAGATGTTCTGCACCGTATCGCGGCCCTCCAGCCTCGGCAGCCGCGCGGATGGCGACCACCGCTCCGCCGCCTCGCGCTGACGCTCGCGCATCTCGCTTCTCGTGACCTTCCTTGCGGAGGACAGCCCGAGGAGCAGGCAAAAGCAGAGAAAGAGCACCGGGGAAAAACCCAGACGTCGTCGCATCTTGAGACGATGAACACGGCGGAAGTTGGGAGCCCTGAGCTCTTCGTCGAGCTGCTCTTATTTAAACCACGCCAGGGTCATCCGAAAGGTGCCAATCTGCGTCCGTTTTCGAAGAAAACAAATACATAGCCTGCGATCGCACGTGGAATCTTCGATGGCCCGCCAGCGCGCGGTCCGTACTAGCACATGGGCTCGCTTATCTGCCGCTTACGACGACTCCAGACGGGCGGTTCTACACACGAATAAATAATGTCCACTCAACGGCGAGAAAAGCCAGAGAGGTCAAGTTATTTTCGAACAACGACAGCGTGGACGGGCGATAAGGAGGTGGAAGTCGCACTTGATCTGGCATGCATTCGGTTCTCAGATGATCTCGAGAAAATTCCTGGATTTATTTTTGATAGCAGTTCGAAAGTCTTGATGCAACTCAGTATTTATATGACGGGCTGCATTCTACGTGAGGGGGCATCTCGGGAAAGAGCAACACTTGCAGGTGCTGTATTTTGACTTACAAAAGAACCAAGCATACAGAAATGCCGTAACCATTATGTAAGATTTTACTGTCTGTAAATCAAGCCACACTTGTTTGTCATTTTTCTTTCGATTTCGTTCATAGTTCAAAACAGTTCTGATTGATCAACCCGCCCTAATCTAGCTATACACTTTGGGTTTTTGTTTTCAGTTTTGCCGATTGTTAAGGACAAAAACAAGTATAGTACAACGATTTCCATATTCTTCGGATTCCCTCAGCAAAGGGAAGAAATTATCAATATTTGCCGTTGGCAAGCGTTACCTTCAAAGGAAGTTGTGAGGATTTTTCCATCGAGTTCTTGAGGACGGGCGAATGCAAGGCGCCCATCTCCCATTTGATCTCTGGTCCGGGTGCAAAGACAAACCTCTCCAGGAGTACGGATAGGACTAGTTCTATGAGAAAAAATGCGATTGAGAATCGTATCTTGACGTGGAAGGAAAGGTGATAGATGACTCACTCAATTCCATTTCAGAGAATTTGAACCCGCTGCAACAAATTGACAGTAAGTCGATAAAACAAAACATGCAAATTATGTTTGCGCACATGCATGCCCTCCCGCCTCCTAGGAACGTCATCCTGCCCAACAAAATAAAATCCTGTTTTAACGGGTGATACATCCAAAATGCGAGTCAATTATACACACATTTGCGAATATACACCCGGAAGATGCGCCAAGGCAACGCTCTCCGGCAGCGGCTGAAGCCAACGCTCCGGCTTCCACTCGTTCGCATCGTTGCCCCAGATCGCCTTACTCCGGTTTGCGCCCAAGATTGAGACGATGACAGTGGTGTTCTTCTTGAGCGGAATTTCCCTTATCTCCGGCTTCCCATCGCCTGGTTGGAGGGGAAAGGCGAGCGGAACGACGACATCTCTCTTTGTTCTTCAAAGCCATGTAAGTTATGTAAATAGGAGGTTAACGGAAGACATAGGAACATACATGCGCTCGACTTGTGCCGCAGGCGGGAAGACGCGCAGCGTCTCGCGGCACACGGCGTCGAGATACGGCAGGCACATAAGAGTATCATAGTCGAGATCGGTACCGCCGTGCTCCTTGCGCGCCGCGGTCACCTCCTCTCGCAACCGCGACTGCACGTCAGGCCGCTGAGACAGGACGTCGAGTGTGCGGCTTATCGCACTTGTTGTTGTGTCGTGCCCAGCAGCAATGAATGTACTGAATTCATGACATAAATTGGTGTGAGTTCTGTACTAATGCGGGAGGGAGGGAGTAGTAGTAAAAGACAGGCATACCTCATGTGTGCAAGAAGCTCCGACTCAGGCAAGCTGCTTCCATCGACTCCATTTGTCGCTTTGACTAGTTATTCCCCCTTTCAGACGAAATGAATCCCGGTGGTCTCAAATAAAGATGCGTACGAAGCACGCTCATGATATCCTTCCCTGCTCCAGCTTGCTTCTGCATTGCTTCGTCACCCTTCGCGAGTGCCTGTTGCTTTCCTTCGAGGATCCTGCGCGAGCACGCCTCTATCAAGTCCGTAAACTCTGTAAGATCTCTGACTGTGCCGAATAGCGGAATATGGTTTAGCACATCCAGAATCCGGCGACGAAACTTTGGGGAACCGAGCTTGTCAAACCAGGGTAGGAACTGGCGCACCATGGAGAGATTGAAGAGGGCTCGGCTATGCGCAAGAAATGAGATAATAAAATCATGAAGATTATTTTGACGGTTGAAGGGACACGTTATGAAACAGAATAAACAACGCGACGTACACGGATTTTTTCATCGCCTCGCTATACTTGTTATTCTCTTGTTCGTCGAGCGCGTCGAATGAGTATCCAAGCCCACCTTGCCCAATATACTCGAGCGCGGCACGAGACACCCACATCATAACATTAATATGTTCTTTCCCTTTGGAGACTTCACGCTCGAGCACCGTTTGCAACTACGCACAAGAAAGCATCGGAATCAGGGTAAGTCAGGGTCAACTTCAGAAGAAATCCCAAAGGATGATAAGAACCGCGCACCTTGTGAGCAATCGGATGGAAGACTGGAAGCAGTTCGCGCATATGTTTTAGGGAAAATACAGGGTTGAGCATTTTGCGTTGTCTCTTATGCTCTTCGCCTGTGAGTTGAAAAAGTAAATATCACGCTGCTTGCATCTAATCATTACACTAAAGAGAACCAAGCTCACCAAGGGTTGACAAAAGGCCCTTCCCGAAAAGCATTCTGAAAGACCTGATTTACGGTTTTCATGAGATTGTGCACGAAAGGTAAGTGGAGCTTTGAATCACATCAGGAATGTTTCTGTCTCTTCGAAGACATACTGGTCCTTGACGAGTATGTGGTGCAGCGCGAGCGGATCAGAAACGAAAAGTTGTTCATCCTATACGTGGTTGATCTCAGAATTCAGAATTCTCGGCGAAATGCTTCGACTCACTCCCAACATCATGTCCACTCGAACGGCGCCGCCATAATCCTCATACAGCCTACGATGGAATTCCCAGCCATTGTTGTTATAAATTTGATCAAAATTACCTGCTCAAAGGCCGCATAAATAGACCAATCCAAGCACGTGAACATGAAATACGCACCCTTCAGCCACGATGCCTTGGGTGGGCCGGGGATGTTTGACAACGGAGTCTTGACGAAGAGCAATTTAAAGACGCGCCAAAGCGCGTATGTGCCAAAGATGACGGCGAATACTTGAGCAGTAGAATCGGAGAAAATCATGGCTATATGTACTTGAGACTCAAATACTCGACGTAGGTGGAAAGAACGAGACGATGCATTAATATACCCCTCTTCCGTTGCTGTTGACCAGAGCGCTGCAGACACATCACACGTTCATCGGTCAGCGAGAAGAACTAACGGCCCGCTCTGTCAGCTCATATTATTCGTTACATGGGAACGACGAGACCTACTCAATAGAAGAGAAGGGCACTGGTAATGAGATTGAAGAATGTGCCCTGCGGAGAAGCACTTGCACGGTAAGAAGCCAACCAGATAGGCGGTTATAAAGCGCACTCTTGAGATCATCTGCCTTTCCTTTCCCAGGAGTTCTAATTTTTGGCAGTAAATATATCGAATCGACTGTTGATCTGCACCGTGCATTTTGGCCTGTGATGATTGTGAAATATGCAACTTGGCACAAGCAATGTCCACTGAGTATTACCAGGTCGACAGAATCCACCACACTCTTCTTTTATTCACTGAATAGTTAGTGAGCAAGTGCGGTCATAGACGCACCGAGAGTTATTCGGGACTGTTATTTTAGAATACATCATCCCAGCACGAACGAGAACATCGAATTGAGTTCACAGAGTCGACATCACGTCGAGGCATTGATATCACCTCTCCTGGCTCCTCTTAATTCGAAGATGGAATGAGACCTTTAAGACATTACTTTCAGTGATCGCTGTTCCCATAAACCTGTAACAGCACCATCAGACTAAGCAGTCACAGGCAACTTCAAGTTTATAACGCTCCGCATGGCACGCTGAAGAGAATGAGAGTGGACATTATTGATAACCGAATGGTTCCGTGACTCTGGCGGAAAGAGAGCGGACAAGTGCTTAAAGACACGAAGAGGCTTGACTCGTTGATAACGTAAGAAACTCAGAAAGTCTTCGGCCCCCCCTTAAAAAGGCAGGCGATTCCCGCCTGCGTAGCGCACGACGCGGTGTCGTTTCGCGGCGCCATTCACCATTGTGGTACACTGCCAGCTCAAATCATCCCCCCAAAAAACCAGTACATAGTTTTTTGTTTATCATATCTAGGCACGGGCTCGCATAGTTATAAACCATTTTTTGACCTTTTTCTGTGTGAGCGACGCGGACGGGAACCACCTTCCTTTTGGGGGGGCCGAAGACTTTTCTGACCCACCTCAAGGGTCCCGACTCCCGGTTTAGACAGAATTCAGCCCCAAATACTTTCTTTTTTCGGAAACGCAGATCTCGACACAAATCTGGCGCTTATAAATTATTTAGAACCGATGCATAACCAAGAAATGACGGTATAAACTCGGAAAAGAATTCAATCCCATCTGTAGCCTTTTGATGTATAGGTCCTTTGAAAAGTGTATGATCCCTTCTGTATTGACTGAGGCCTTTATGGTCGAATGGGTAACAAATGCAACAGGATAAAAGCAGTTATTTTACACATTATGAAAAGTTCGACTACTTATTGCTTGTCTTGGGCGCAGTACGGTACTATACTTCATGCAATACATATTTCAGAGCCCCTCGACATTTACGCAGGTCATCAGCCGTTATGGAGCCACCGGTACGACGACGCAGCGACAAAGCCAATGTAAAGTATCTCAAACTACATAAGAGGCTTGTGCACGATCCGATTGTTATTTGTAAGAGCATGACGAGAGGTGGTGTGAATAAGCGCATTTGAACAGCCTATGCGATGGACCGTATGTGAACATGGGCGAGTGCGAGAGCTTGCATAGTAGTTTACAGCGCTTTTCATAACTACGCGGAATCGCGAAAATCCGTGCGCCACCCACGCCACCTAAAAGATGACACACTCGGTCCCACGACCGTGTTACAAAGATGAAGTGAGATGATCCGAGATTCGGCATGCGTTTGTTAAGGCAGAAAGCCTGATGCAATCTGATCTGAACGTTCGGCAACCAGATACAGCCTGATCCGGGCACTCGGCACTCCGGCAATTGCTTAGATGATAGGATCGTGCGAGTATATTTGTCACGCAATCGGTGGCGAGGCGGCACGAGATTTTTTGCGATTCCGCATAGTTATGAAAACAGCTGTAAAAAAAGTGTATCTCAAACTCAAAGATACATATTTCACTACATGTTCCCAGGTTTTGCTTTGTGCTGCATTTCTGATAAAAACAATTTCTTCCAGTGATTATGTAATAAATGCCTCCGGAGTCGATTTCCGGGCCAGCGACGTGGTCGGTCTCTCAGCTCGGTCTCATAGTCTTGGTCCACGTCCACGATCACCCTGTGAGTTTCCTCTGGTCTTCTAAACGCGCTCTATAGCTTACACTCTCGTCGTCGTCGCTGTCCGCGATGGCGAAGGATGATGGATTCATTAACGGGGCTGCCGACAGCAGCAGCTAGTCCAAATGACTCCCCGGCAGGCATCCATTGTGCGAACCCCGACTGTCGAACGCGCGCCGGCGAGCGGTCCCGTGGCCATCAAAGCTGCCGCGCGTTGCTATGCGGTCATTGCTGCCAGCACGCGGCGAAGGTAGCCGCCGAGGCGGGCGAGCAGCGGCCCGTCTGCAAGGTCCATGCACGTAGGGTGCACACCGGTCACCGTCCTTCGCCAAAGGACCAGCTGCTGCAACCGGCGGAGACGAATAGCTGGACGGGCGGCGGCGACACGCAGGAGCTGCAGGAGCTTTTTGAGAAGCGTGCGAAGCTCGAGCAATCGCTCAAGCGTTCCTTGACTATGGTCGTCTGGTACCGAGTGCGTCCCCCGTCTTTCATTCGAACTTCTCTGACAAGAAAATACGCCTATTAGAATGGCTGTGAGCCACTCCGGCTTGCGCATGAGGTGACGACGTTCCCCCTGTTCCAGCTGCAGGATTTTCCGGAGCTTGTCGGCGAGCTCGGTTTGCAGTCCGCGTCATACGTCGACACGTACAACATCGAGACCGGCCAGTGGGAGCAGCACAAGATTTCCACGGTGCGCAGCGTTGAGCAGGATCAGCGGCTGCTGTACCGCTTGCGCCCCAGTTTACTCGATAGCCTGTCGGACTGTCCATTTCTCGATCAAGAACTTTCGCTCCAGCCTCACCCGATAGCATACCATCTGAAGAGGCAATCGGAGCCCCTGACCCCGTCGCCTTCAGCCAAGCAGGGTCGAGTAATTTCGAACTCACATCCAGTGGTGAGAGACTTATTCAGGAAGATTGGCACTGTGTTTCATTTCTTGTTACGAGCTTGCTTTGACAATTTGTTTTGTGTGAGCTGTGAATGCCGGAAATAACGATACGCAAAAAAGGGGGTGGCGAAATACCATTCCAAGGCGTCGTGTCATTTCGGATTTATTTTCTTTGACTTGTTCACGTTGACTTTTCTCTGTTTCGACGACTCGATACGGAGGGAAAGCTAAGGTGATATATGAAGTCTTTTATTGCTTTAGTTTAAGTTCAAACATATAACAAAAAGCAGATCGAGCTTGAAGCAAGCTACGAAACACAGCTCTAATCTTCTATTCCTACGCGATGGCCACCTAATATTAATTATCATATCCCCAGCGCGCTCCAGCTACACCTGTTTCCGCCAGTCCGGCCATGATGCAACCATGGGAGTCTCCCAATGGCAACCCTGCGGTCGGGAGATGGAGCTTCGCGCCCTCAGGTACGCAGCCAGTGGCCAACCGCGCGAGCTCGAGCACCGCTCCGCAGGGCGACACTGATGGCGGTTCGCCCGGTCGGCGCTGGCCGACGGACTTCTCCGTACATGAGATCACGGAGGGATTCGATGCGATGGGCACCATCCTCAAAGCCGACGCGTCTGCCCGCCAGAGGTCCGCGTTCGAGCATGTCTTTGCGCCGTGCCGCTACGTGAAGAGCACCGTGGGCCGCGCGAAGCTGTACTGGAAGCGTGCGAGCCCGGAGGTGAAGGACCACTTCCTCGCGCTCCCGCGCGGAGACCCACGTGCGCGTTGGATGCACTTCGTGCACCTCATGGACGGGCGCCTTATCATCGAGCTTGGAGAGAAGAAAGATGGTGACGGCGGCGGGAAGGAAAGCGCGGACGAGGAGGAGGCCGCAGTGAACGGTGCGTTGGGCTTTGATCACGCGCAAGTATCTCGTAAGTGTCCTTGAAAAAAAAAAAATCGTCGTGCCGGTTTCTAACTATTTCTTAGAGCCACGATTAAATGGGCAATCGCCCACGAATGTCGCTCCCAATCCGACGTTACCCATGAATCAACCATCCACGCGTGCGAACGAAATGCTGAGACAGCCTTCAGGAATACTCATTCCGAATCCTGGGCCTCCGCATCAGCATTCCCATCCACACCACCCAGGCGTCCCCGCAATGTCCATACCACAAGGGTACACGACTGGTGACTATCGCATTTTCTTCTGTCTGTGCATGGATGTCTGACGAAATCGACATATTTAGATCGAAGCCTGAGTCTGCATCGTTCATCGAGCTCGCTCTCTGGGGCCATCATGACTATGCCCAACCCTTGATCTTGGGCAGCCATTTGATTACGACATTTATCATCACATGTGAAGTTGTATTTTAAGTATTGTTAGAATATGTTAGAATATGACAAACTATCTGAACCGTCCCCGGCTTCTCGACTCAGTTCTGCAGCCAACGTCGTATGACACCGGAGACGGCAAGCAGATAAGAATACTTCGCGACGTCCACTGTAGAGTAGGATCAGCTGCTGTGGTTCCACGTGCCCTATATGCTTACTCTCAACCATATTTACTCCACACTCATACCGTTTGCATTTCCTATCGATACGGTATACTTGCTTACCAGGAATCACGAGGCGTGCCAGAGAGGGACTCGTCCGTTTGCCAACGTACTATATGGATATAAGTCTGTTATGGCAACCCTGAAGTGACTGGACTGGCAAACGCGTAAACATAGAGCAACAACGCGTCTTAGAAGCTAAATGCTTTGGGTTCACACGTGCAACATGCAGCCGACAAATCACCAACGTTTCTCAGTGTTCTATATGGAACAAGATCTACTTTCTCTTCTAAATTCGTGTCATGCTGCTCTTCGCATTGCTGGACAATGCTAGAAGGGTCAGAGCTGACTCAGCTGAGTTGGGACTACAGGTGTGGTCTTCAACAGAGGCTTATGTCCGATTAGTTCAATTGCTAATTTCAATCTGAACCCGCTGCTGTCATTGCTACTATAAATGCAAATTCCAGGGGAGAATAGCTAGAGGAATCCAAGCTCACTACAGCATCAGCAAAACGTTATTTTAATTAAAATGCCTTATTTGACTTGTACAAGGCACTGCAAGGTGGCTAAACCGCATAAGTGCACAAGGCGCTAATGCATGTCGACTTTTACGAGTACTTAGCCCGCTTACTTCCGCTTAGTGTCCATGTTTTAAGTCCGTAAGACTAGAATAAGGGTACGTAAGTGCTCTAATGCATGTCAATTCGGCTAAGCGGAAGATAGTTTTGCTGATGAGAGACTACTGCAATTGCGAGAAATTCTGTTCTTCATGTTGGTTGTAAAGATGAAAAAAAGAATGGTCAAAGTAATCCAGTTGGATCCGCAAAATGGACATATCCGGAATTGAACCGGACACCTCTCGCACATCTTCTTCAGAAGGAAATGCTAAGCGAGCGTGATAAACCAACTACACCATATGCCCTTCAACAGATTTTTAAAACGAGCTTTTTATTGAGCGCAAATCACTGTAAAAACAATCTATTGCAACGGGCCAACTTAGCCCAAAATGGTTGCTGTACTAGACAACCGACTTCTCTGCTACTTAACTTGCTCGAATCCTCTTTCTGCACTGAATCTGCAACAACTCCTCCTCCAAAATGAGCAGGCTCGTCGACCTCCCCACGGACGTGTTGCTGAAAATCCTTGTCCATTGCGATGTGGAGGATGTGCTGCGGGTCGAGACGGCGCGTTTATTATGGCCATCTGTCCGGCAGCGGGACTAAATGGCATTTTTCAGATGTGCAAATTCCTTCAAGACATAGTTGCTACTCGACATCTCTGGCTGACCTACTTGTGCGGTCTTCCCAACGAATGTGCCCCCGACCTTCCTCCGCACGTCTCGCTCGAGTCGCTCAACTGCTCCGGCCTTAAGACGCTGGTCGTTCGTGCCGTGCGCGGAAACAGGAACTGGAAGTCGCCTTCTCCGAAAGCCACCCGCGAAATCAAGGTCCTCGTTAATGATCCGGTAAGAAAGCCTGTCTTGGTCGTCAACGAAGCATCTCTTGTGCCGGGAGGTGACTATTTGGTGGTCGAATGGACAACACGCCCATCAGTCTTGGACGGCTATTTGCAGTTACTTGAAGTATCGAATGGCGAGAAGATCTGGCTGTATCCAGACCCAGACAATTGCTCTGTCTCAAAGTCTCGGAAGCTGTGGGGATATGGTGTAGACCGTATCGCGGAGAACGTCCTGAGAGTCGCTACTGCTGAGACTGATAAGGAAACATATAGGAAATTGTCTGATTTTTCCCCCTTTCATTTCGTAAACAAGCGCACCCTGACATTTTCGTTCTTTAGGATAGCAATCAAAGTTTTTGAGATTGACCTTCGTCAAAGGCGCTCGGAGACGATATACGTTCACCGACTGGGCAATGATCATCTCGGAACGCCACCTCACTTATACTTGCAGGGCGATCACATTGTCCTCGTCGGCTATGAAACAAACCTTAGCTTTTTAAACTGGAAATCGTCTTGTTGCGCGAATCTTGTTTCCGTGAGCTTCGCCGCCATTAGCGACGAGCGCTGTTTCTCATTTATAAACACGTCAGGACGATACCATAAAAGCAAGCCAACTAGTCAGGGGGTTACTGTTTACCGTCCACAGTGCAGCCGGAAGCAATATACTGCGAGTGACGGATGTCCATCAGGCACTTGAAGCCG
Source organism: Phellopilus nigrolimitatus (assembly GCA_021029095.1). Taxonomy (NCBI): domain Eukaryota; kingdom Fungi; phylum Basidiomycota; class Agaricomycetes; order Hymenochaetales; family Hymenochaetaceae; genus Phellopilus; species Phellopilus nigrolimitatus. The sequence continues at coordinate 73,561 of JAJOHG010000070.1, forward strand.
CATCTGGACAGGAGAGACCACCGCCGCCCATCCACATGTATACTTCACCAGCTGTAACAGCAGAAGACCTCCGACTTGACAGCCGCAACCTGTACGCATTCGACATACAAGCATTTAACGCATTCTGGAGGCAGGAGGGCCATATTTATATATGCCTCTTCGCGTCTTTCTATGGCGATCAGGATTCTAGCATAATGGTTATGACCTACTCCTTCACACCTCAGATGCGGATGTTCGGGATTGGATACAGAGCATCACTTCAACTTGATGGCGACGAACCTCGGCCTGGAATTGTTTCATCCGCGGCCGGGCGTCTTGCTGTTCCGGGGTTGCAGGGACTTTACGGGTCTGACATACATCGGATATTTCGAGATGGGCCAAACGACAGGTTGTGTCGTAAGGTGTTGCCTCGCGGAATCGATTGTTGTGGAATGGATCCGTACAGCGGTGCTATTCTGTGGATAGAAAAGCGTTCTTCGTCGACCGAAGTGGGGATCTCGTATTTTGATTAAGTGAAAGTACTCGCCCGTAACGCCTGTGTTTCGATTCTCGACCATACGCAGGGCGAATGTCGTCGTGGACACAGAGTCCTTTCACTTCCAACTCGAAGCTCAACGAGGATTCGAAAGCCAGACGTTTTTGGATTTTGGATTTTATCGGAGGCACTAGCATGATAATGCTGCTTTTTACAGCTTTTGCGAGCTCAGTTGCTGTACGACATGAATCGTCCTTCAGCTGGCACGACGTATGTCTGCACCCAAAGAGGCAAGATTGCCCTTCTGCCTTCTGGCCTGTTCCAGCGCGCGGGGGGGGGGGGGGGGGGGGGGGGGGGGGGAGGGGTTGCGCACACTGATAAGGTCTTCTAAAAGCGCTGTAAGTTATTTTATGTGTTAAACTCGTTCTTTAGAAATACAAGCAAAAAGCTATAGATGCCTCTTGGCCTTTCTCGCGACGTCGATACCGACAAGCAGCCTGACAAGCCGACAAGTCTCGCCCTCAGTGAAGGACGAATTCACGCACCTGTCGCTGTGCGTGGCCGATATCGCTGTTCGTTATGTGCATGTAATATACTATGCACTCTTCGTATCGGTAATCTTCATGAGCTGCTCCTGTCTCTCTGCCGCTTATTGACTTGGTCGATACTCCGTAGGGAGCTCCCGCTATACACGCGCAGCCCAAGCGCCGAGCGCGTGGGCTCACAGATCATCATGGTCTCTGATACTTTGCTGCTGAATGCGCTGCTGGGACGATGTCAAATCGGAAAGAGGTTTGGGACGGCAAGCGCAGCAGGTGACCTCGTCCCAGTTCGCTTTTCACTGTGCAAACAGCTCAAGTCAACTAGAATTGCTGGAGAACCGAGTCTTCAGTCCTCGAAGTCCAGGTTGTCGATTCGAGGGTTTAGTATACGTTGGTAGAACTTTTCCCTTTCGTTTGTGTTAAGTTCGGGTAAGAGACCACATCGCAAATGTTTTGAATGCAAGTTGTCCGATAGCTCGAGGAAGAGAAGTTCAGGATATTTGAGTTTCGTTTTTGGCATATTCTATTGATTGTGAAATTTACAACTGCAAAAACGAAGTCAGTGGTAAGCACTTCATCGACGGCTTAGTAAGTCATTATATAATTCAGGTGCTAAGCGAGCGTGATAAACCATCTACACCATATGTGCGTTACCTTTTGAATTTGCTTCTTTATCGGGCTCATTTTTGACGGGGACAAAGTCGTGCGATAGCCGACTTTCTTTAACGGCGTCGACAACGCCAACGACAACGACTAGCAGTCTGACATGCGATGGGCAACCGCCGACACGTCTCGCCCTCGGTGAAGGAGAATGTCGCGCGTCTGTCGCTGGATCCGAAGTTGCGCGTGTCTGACATCGCGCTGCAGGCTGGTGTCAGCGAGAACACCGTCCGGCGCACGCTCGACAAGTGGAGGAAGAAGGGGCGCACCACAGAGGTGCGCGCCGCCGCGCCGAAGGGGCGCCCGACGATGTTGGGACAACAGGAACTCGAGGTGCGCTCCATTATTTATTGAAAGCACACAAATCCTCATGCTTGTTTACTTATAACCCGTACCAGTTTCTCGAGCAGCGCGCCCGCGACTCACCGAACATGCCGCTGAGCGATTTGCGCAACGCGCTCCGCGACGAATTCGACGTCGAAATTTCTACGACGACGATCTACCGTACCCTGCGCAAGTTAGGCCTGATAAGCAACACACTGGAGACGACTCCGCCGCAGGAGGAAGCGCACGACGAAGACGAGGCGGAGGCGGCACCGCGGAAGGTCAGTCCCTTTGGACCCGGTACGGACGGGAGTACCTGACAAACGCTACGAGCAGACGTTCGAGGAGCTCAACCAAGAACGTTGCACGCAGTTCCTCGCGCAGGCGCGTGCCCCCGACGTGCGTACACTTGTTTTCGTAGGCGAGATATCCTGCAGGAACAGCCCCCTGCTGGCCCGGGCCCCTTTCTCAGAATTCGAACCCGCCGACAACCCTAGCTGGGGCGAATGGGCTGGCTCACAAAGGTTCCTTCATATCCTCTATTCTATTCAGCTCCGCATTTACACAGAAGTTTGCTCTCTTTCAGACGAGAACCGGTTCTCCTCGCGCTCTCGCACGCCGGGATCCTGGACGTCTCCGTCTCCACGGGCGCAGGGGCGGCATCTACGTTTGTCACGCGCCTGCTCGATGCCATGCGCCCCTTCCCCGCGCCGCACTCCGTGCTCGTGCTCGACTCGACGCGCTCGCGCCTAATCGACGCAATGAAGGATAGCGAGCGCGAGGCTCATGCCCGGTTCGTGTATTCCTTTCTGTCTTTACACGATATTCATGCGTTTTTAATAACGGACAGTGGCATCATCGTCCTTCAGCGCCCTCCCTGTACCCCGGGCCTCAATCCCCTCGAGTGCGCCGGCGCGCTGATTCAGCGTTCTTTCTCATTAATGTCCCGTGGGCCTTCGGCGCACGGCTACAGCATGTCAAACGGACATGCTGCTTTGGACGAGCAGTCTGCAAGCACGGACGACCTGGAGGACTCTATGGACGCGCTGCTTGACTCGCTGAGCACCATCACGCCCGAGCGCGCCCTGCGTTGGCTCAGAAAGTGTGGTTACTGTACCTAGGACTTTTAGACAGCTACTATTAGTGTTATGGATGTTTTCCCGCTCTTTGCCATCGAAGCTGATTACTGCTACAGTAGTTGTAAAATTATGGATAATATTATGGATAGGCAACGTTCCTGCACTGTAAAAGCACGGTTTTCATATCGGTTCATGGTTATTTGTAACTAGTCTCAGACTTGATGTTTAAGGCATCACACGCCGGTAGGAATCATTACGGAAGGGAGCTCTCTGAGAGCATCCCAAAAACCAGGCGAGCATTGATATGCGCGAAAGAGCACCGCTAACTTGCTTGACTCTGCGAAGACAGCCATGATAGAAGAATGTGTCTCATAGCTAGTCAACATAGCCTCAATCCCCGAATTCTGTTTTAGAAGCTGCTGAAGCTACAACCTGTGAGAAGCCCCAGAGATGCCTCGGTTGACAGGGAGAAATTGCTTGACTTGCCATTTTGCGGACCTAGAGAACTCCGCAACAAAAAATGTCCATGTTCGATCGTTTTTTTTACACAATGCAATCTGCTGTGACAGATAGAACTAGAAGCAGTCCAAGAAAAGGGATGATACCTAGAGACTAATCCAGTCGTCTTTCCGAGACGTCCTAAATGTTGCACGAGATGAACAATCAGAACAAATCCCAAACTTGAAAACTTGAAACGAAGAAACTTACGGCGACACATACTCATCCTCAGCTACCGGTACTCCGGCATTCCCAAGGACGAGCTTCACCGTCTTCACTTCGAACCCGCGGAAGTCCAGCTTGATCTCGAAGTCAGGGGCGGCCGCGCCGTCAGCTGTGTCCGCACTGTGCGCGCGGAAGACGCGCAACTCCTCAAGCTCGTCCTCCAAAATATTCGTCGCGTACGCCTTGGCAACGCCCAGTGACCCGGAGACGCGCAGGAAAGCTTGCGCGTGCCCGCCAAAGGCTTCGTAAATGCGCAGCACGATGGTAGATGGCTTCGACAATTCGTTTGGCCCGGCGACGCCAAATACGTCGTCATCGCCCCGCTTGATTGTCTCGAGAATGACGTTCGACGCGCCCCGGATACTGAAAGGCGCCCTGCTGATGGGCGAAACGGTATTGAGAGCCGCATCCGGGGCGAAACGAACTTTTAAAAAACTCAGTGAGCTGACACATCGTCACGAGGAAAGGGTCGTAAAATTACCATGCAAGGGCGAATTGAAGAGATACGCAGCCTGAGGTACGTCAGATTGCAGGAAGTGACCGACATGGGGTAGCACAGCCCATGAAAACTCATGTTGTCCTAGATATACTGTAAGTATGCGAGAAGTAAAAGAATTGCAAAAAGGATAACCTTGGTCTTGTTCTGCATCCGGGGCAGTCGCGCCGCGAAGAAGGGAGATGCGCAAAATATTTCCTGTGCACGCGAACCCGTATTTTGACTCCGAGAGGATTGCAACACCATAGCCATACTCGCTCAAGTCTGCGTACTGATAAGAAGCGAAAACATTCAATTCGGAACCATGGGTTGAGTAGATTGAATAAGTATTACCTTGAGGCCGCAAACTTCGAATTTAGCCGCGTCCCAAGTCGTGTTCTTGTGCGTTGGCCGCTGGACGAACCCAAATTGAGTCTCGTAGGTAGCGTTGTCGCTGTGAAGATTGAGAGGAAGCTCGACTGACGTCGCCTTTCGTATAAGCTAGGAAACGATGGAAAAAAAGGCTACTAATACGTACACTTCAAGAATTGATGTCTCTCGTGCCAATCGACCTTGGCATCGAAACGGAGATACGGTCGTGAGTTCGACGCAACAGAAGCTAAAATACGAATTCTCGTGTGAGATAACGCGCGGTGCGATCTCGATGAGACATACCAGAAACAGCGTCTAGCGAAATCTGGATCAAAACGATTTATTAGTCAGACGTGCTTAAAGAAAGGTGAAATGCTTCCAACTTACAGTCACGTTTCCTATGGTCTTCCCGAACTTCACCTCGGCGCTGACTGAGGCCCTGAGCGGGCCCTTCGCTATGACCTTAACATCCGAGAAGGCGAGTGGTGTGCGCTTCTCCAAGTGATGAATTTCGACATCTGTTCGCTCGTCAGGAGAAGTACAGAAACGAGTTGGAGAAAGCGACCTACCCCAAGCGTCCCAATAGCCTGGACGGTCTTCGAAAATGACCATCCCACCGGACTCGCCTTGCACAATCAGCTCCCGACTGGATTGGTCTATAAGCGCGTGCCTCGAAGAATAGAAAATAAACCTACCCGATTTGTTTGTCGACCAAACTCGAAATACGGCCGTCGCTGATTGTCAACTCGACAAATGCATTTCGGAGGATGAAGTCGCCAGCATGGTTCGTATGGACTAGCGCACAAAATATAAGCCAGCTTTCATTGAAGTGAAGCGTAGTCCCACCTGAAGCAGCATTGCAGTCCGCAAACAAGCCCCTCGCAAAAGAGAGTCCGAGGCCGGTCTCCGCCTGCATCAGCGCGTATCCGTGCTTGCCATCTACCGATGTTTGAACGACTTTCGTCTTGAGCTTCGCGCCACCAGAGCCTGTCAATGGGATCTGCACAACATCGAGACGCGGGAACATCGTCGTGTTGAATGCGACAACAGTTCCCTGTGTCGACGCGGCAAACGGCGTCTCAGGTGAGATGGAAAAGGAGGGCTGCAGCAGCGCCCCGAATGCCTCGTCCAGAAGTGCCTTGCCTTCCTTATGGACTTCGGCATAAAATTTCTCTGCGTCTTCGTAGACCATACCGCTGGAATTGAAATGAGCTCTAGCACTTGGTTGTGTTCCAGTTTGTGAGCCTGCTTACATGCATGAGCCAGGGAGAACTTGAAAACCAAGTTAGCTTTGAAACGATTGTGAAATCTCTACGACGTACCATCATGAACTAAGCACCCATGAGTCAATTACGTATAATAAAAAGCCAAGAAATAATATAGCTCACATTGGCACAACAGAATCTTCTCCCAAGCATCGTCGATTCTCTGCTTCGGATAATCATATTTTCTCAGGCTCAACGTCGATGCGAGCGTGGCCACAAGCTGCAAATAGAGCTCGTCAGACCAGATCGTCACATCAGTCAGATACGGTACGATACCTCGACATCTCTGAGGAGAATTTCGGACTTCCTGTTCCCCTTCTTGATCGACCCTAACGATTCGACTTAGAGCACTATCCGAACTAAGAGCCAGGCTTAAAACGTACCGTGCGACGTGTATGTTCCGCGATGGAACTAGATATGATAAGGACAATGAGCTATAATGCTTAAGATCCACATTAGTCGCTGCGGCGTACCTCAAGATACAATTCGCCATGCCACGCAGGGAGGTCTGCGCCATCCGTGCTCGACTTCTCGACATCCCGGAAGAAGTCGTCGACAGAATGGCCCATGTCCACGACGGGCAACTCGCGCGACTCGTTCGCCACGGCGCGAATGCGGCGGAGCTGAAAACAGGGACAGAAAGTCAGTGGAGGTCGCTAATATGGATAACGAAGTAAATAACGACGCACATTCTCCAACATCTTGTTCAACGGACCGCCTCCGCCGTCTCCGTTTCCGAACACGAGAAGCGCGGTGTTGTTGGATTCGAGGTTCTTTCCGATGTTGATCGTTTAGCGTGCGTGACTGCTTACGGTCGCGTGCAATTTACCTTATGGTTCGTTATACCTTTGCGTATATCTCCGACTGTCGCCTGCGCAGTGTAGGTGTCTAAAGTATAGTCAATATGAAAAGCGGTCAACATGAGCTGATTTGTTACTTGCCGACAGGGGTCATATGGCACAAGACCTGCGTGCCGTCGATGCCCACCCAATTGAATGTGGAGTGAGGGAAAACATTACTATTCCCGATATCCATTAGCAGTAGTACGCATAGTAGGCTGTTTACCCATCCTCACATGTTGTTCCTTAACCAGAGCTAAGTCAGAAAACATGCGACTTCATTATCTGGCTCACTCACCAGGAGAGTTTTTGTGTGAAGAAATACTTCATACCTGCGCTGCGAATGAGCTGTGGGTATGCGCCCGTCAGGCCAAACGAATCAGGGAGCCACGCCGTCTCGCAGCGGATGCCGAAGCGAGACTGGAAGTAGCGTTGGCCGAAAATCATCTGGCGGGCAAGGGCTTCACCGGAGGGCATATTGCAGTCATTTTCGACCCATGAACCACCAACGGGGTGAAACTGGCCGCTGAGGATCTTCTCCTTCACGCGCTCGAAGAGCGGTGGGTAGAGCTGCTCAAGCCATTTGAACTGCTGCGCCTGGCTGCACGTGAAGCGGTGCTCCGGGTAGCGTTCCATGAGGTCGACCTGCGTAGACCACGAGCGCGCGACCTTCTGCTGAGTGACGCGGAACGGCCAGAGCCACGCCGTGTCGATATGGCAATGACCGATGCCCCAGATGTCCGCCTTTGTGTTCGGCCCCGCCTTGTAGATATCGGCGCCCTTCGCCTCCCAGCCCGCACCGAGCACGTCCTCGGCAATTTTGCGCGCACGTTGAATGCTGGCTGGGTCTCCCGCGTCGAATGCATTCATGATCGCGTTCCCAGTGATGACAGCCTTGTTCTGCAGGGCGGTGTTGCCAGGAAGAGACCCCGCGAGTTCGCGCAACGTGCCGAAGTCCCAGAGGAGGCGCCATGCGTCTTCGTTCGGGACGACGAGATCCGCGGACGCGAGCGCGAAATAGCGGTCCATGTCCGGCGGCGCGATGGCGTCGCCGTTCCATGGCACGCCGAACATGCCGTTGCAGCTCGACTCGATCACGAGTTCGTGCGCACCCGCCTTGCGCGCGGCGGGTGGTATGATGTAATCGACCCGCCTGTCGCCACCGAAGCCACCTGTGATGCCCTGAAGTGGCGTGCCGTCGGGCGTGTAGATCATGGCCTCACAGCCCGGATCGAACTCAAGCTGCACGCGCTCGTACTGCTCCCAGTCCGCGGGGATGTTAATCGTCACTTTCCACCAATGGTTCGTCCACGAGGGGCCGAACGACTCGCCCTTCTTCGCGGGGCGGAACTTCTGCTGCACCGCCTCCTCAAACGTCGGCTTTGTGAGATTCGGAGCACTCCAGACTTGCAGCTTAACATGCTCAGAGCCATCGAGCCTGTGCTTGAAGAGCACAGAGGTCAGGTTGACGTCCGAGAAATGGCCACCAGTGAACTGCGACAGACGGTCCTGTGTCAAGTTCTTGATCCATTTCGCACCAGGACCTGGGTTGAGTTCAGGATATGAACTCTCAGAATTGACAGAATGGGAGTGCCTGCAGCTCCCGGCCATCTTAAGATATAGTTCCTGCGATATAACCAGCTCAAGATGATGGTGGTTGCGACTCAAATTACTCGGTGCTCCGAAAGCTACTGCCTGCCAACCAGCTCATACGTAATGTCACGCATTATTAACCGATAGTAACGTATGCGTGACCCGACGCGTGCACCAATTCTAGGGGAATACGTATAATTCAAAAAGGAAATTTCCGACATCAGAGTCCACTTTGCCACATTCTTTGTGCATGTCCCCATCACAGCCTTCGCCCTTCCTTATTTTTCGACTTCTCTTAGAACCAAATCCCTGGCGATGCTCTTGAAATTTTATGAATCGTACGAAATATGCGTAGACCATAGACCCACCACTTGAAAACTCCGCACTATTAATATGTGCGCATTTCTATATCCATAGTATCTTGGCACAAGAATCGAATTTTTCCGGTTATCATAGCTAATGTTGATATTCTATCCAAACGCGTTCTTATGGAAGAACGGAGGGGGAACTCGTAAGACAATCATTTCTTTCTTACCTCTGCAAGTCAAAGACATGAAAACAATCAGCAACACTTCTAACTACAGATCTGAACTTGTTTACATGGTATAATTTGGCTACTGTTATGAAAAGAACAACAAACCAAAAAAACCGTGCTGAATGCCCCTTCTTTCATTATCCGAATTCGGCAGAAAGTTGAATTGCCATCAACGTTTATTGTTGACAAGTGTCACCTTCAACGGAAGCTGTGGAGACTTATTCTCCGAGTTCCTCACGACGGGCGAATGTAAAGTGCCCATCTCCCAGTTGATGTCCGGCCCGGGGGCGAAAATAAAGTTCTCAAGCAGCACGGATAGGACCAGTTCTTTGAGAAATTGCGATTGACAATCGTATCTTGGCATGAAGGAGATGAATAACTCACTCAGTTCCATCTCAGAGAATTTAAACCCGCTACAACAAAATCACAGATAGTCAATAAAAAATAAATTTGCAAGATTATGTTTGCGTACATGCATGCTCTCCCGCCTCCCAAGAACGTCATCCTATCCCATAATACAAGATTGTTTTGAGTGGGGTGACTTCCAAAATGCGAAAGTTACGGAAGCATACGCACATTTGCGAATATACGCCCGGGAGATGCGCCAAGGCAACGCTTCCCGGTAACGGCTGGAGCCAACGCTCCGGCTTCCACTCGTTCGCATCGTTGCCCCAGATCGCTTTGCTCCGGTTTGCGCCCAAGATTGAAACGATGACAGTGGTGTTCTTCTTGAGCGGAATTTCCCTTATCTCCTGCTTCCCATCGCCTGGCTGGAGGGGAAAGGCGAGCGGAACGACGACATCTCTCTTTGTTCTTCAAAGTCATGTCAATTATGTAGATAAGGAGTTAACCGAAAGCGTAGGAACATACATGCGGTCGACGACCGGCACAGGCGGGAAGACGCGCAGCGTCTCGCGGCACACAGCGTCGAGATACGGCAGGCCCATAAGAGTATCATAGTCGAGATCGGTACCGCCGTGCTCCTTGCGCGCCGCGGTCACCTCCTCTCGCAACCGCGACTGCACGTCAGGCCACTGAGACAGGACGTCGAGCGTGCGGCTTATCGCGCTTGTCGTTGTGTCGTGCCCAGCGAAGATGAACGTGCTGAATTAACGACGCAAATTCGGGATGAATTCAGTACAATGGAGAGAGGGGGTAGTAAAAGACAGGGCGCACCTCATATGCGCAAGAAGCTCCGACTCGGGCAAGCTGCCTCCATTGGTTCCATCGGTCGCTTTGACTGGTTATTTTCTCTTTCAGACGAAGTGGATCCAAATAGATTTAAGTAGGGAAGATGCATACGAAGCACACTCATGATATCCTTCCCCCTACCAACTTCCTTCAGCATTACTTCGTCACCCTTTGCGAGTGCCTGCCGCTTTCCATGGAGGATGCCGCGCGAGCATTGTTCGATCAAGTCCGCGAACTCCGTGAGCTCTCTGATTGGGCGGAACAATGGAATGTGGTTTAGCACATCCAGTGCATGACGGCGAAACTCTGGCGAGCCGAGCTTGACAAACCAAGGTAGGAACGTGCGCGCGAAGCTAATGCGAAAGAGAGTATGGCTGTGCGCGCGTTTTAAGAGTAAAGGGGAAAAGATTAACGAATCAGATACACGATGCTAGGAAAAAGAGACGTACAGCATGCTCTTCAACGCTTCACTGTAGGTATTAGTCTCTCGTTCGTCGAGCGCGTCGAATGAGTAGCCAAGCCCGCCCTGACCAATGTATTCGAGCGCTGCACGAGACACCCAGGCCATGACATCAATGTGTTCCTTCCCTTTGGAAACTTCACGCTCAAGCACAGTATGCAACTACGCACGATGTGAGATGGACGCATTAATTAGTGAGTGCCAGGTTCAAACTCCCAAGGATAATGGAAATCGAGCACCTTGTGAGTGATGGGATGGAAGACTGGAAGAAGTTCGCGCATGTGTTTCAGGGAGAATACGGGGTTGAGCATCTTGCGCTGTTTCTTATGCTCGTCACCTATGAAGCGGGATGGGTTGTTGTTTGCACTAATCCGTTGCATCACGGAGAGCCACACTCACCAAGGGTTGACAAAAGGCTCTTCCCGAAAAGCATTCTGAAAGACCTGAACAGCAGTTTTTCATGAGACTGCGTTCGAAAGATAAGTAATGCCTTGACTCGCATCAAAAAGGGATCCGTTTCTTCGAAGACGTACTGGTCCTTGACGAGTATGTGGTGCAGCGCGAGCGGGTCAGAAACGTAGAGTTGTTCATCCTATACACAGTTGAACTCAGAATTCAGAATTCGCGGCGAAATGCCTCGACTCACTCCCAACATCATGTCCACTCGAACGGCGCCGCCATAATCCTCATACAGCTTGCGATGGAATTCCCAGCCATTGCTGTTATAAACTTCATTGAAGTTACCTGCTCGAATACCGTGTAAATAGGCTAGTCTAGCACTTGAACACGAAATGCGCACCCTTCAGCCAAGATACTTTGGATGGGCCGGGGACGTTCGATAACGGAGTCTTGACGAAGAGGAATTTTAGGATGCGCCAAAGTCCGTATGTGCCTAAGACGACGGCGAGTAATTGAGCAGCAGATTCGGAGAGAAGCATGGCTGTACTTGAGACTCAAATACTAGCACAAATTGGAAGTGACGAGACATAGTGTATTAATATACTCTTCTCCCGTTGTTGTTGACCAGAGCGTTATGGACAGTGTCCGTCCGTCGGTCTGTGAGAAGGAAAAAAAGGCCCGCTCTGTCAGCTCATATTATTCGCTGTGTCCTGTAGGAGCAACGAAGCGTACTCGATAGCAAAGAAGGGTGAGGAATCGCTATGTCCGTTTCGCGGCGAAGTACTTCCTGTACAGAGAACAAATCAGATAGGCAGTCTTAACATTCCTCAGCTTAAGATCATCTGCCTTTTCCTTTTACCCGGAGAACCAGGCGAAGACAGTAAAGAATATTGGAGTGACCAAAGATTTGCTCCGCAGTACTGAACATCGCCAGTGCGGTATGGTATGCCTATTTGTCTGAGGCTTGTCCTGAGCGCAAATGATTCATATACCTGAACACACTGATTTTAATTAGTACATAACTTGGAACAAGTGGTATTTACTGAGCATTACCAGGTCGACATAGACCACCTTTTTTCCTTCCCGTAGTAATCGGTAAATGAGTGCGGTCACAGATAGCCCTGAGTGTGCCCTTTTAGGATATATCGTCCCACCGTGAACGAGAACATCGAATTGTGTCCGTAAAACACGACTTCATGTCGACGTTCGATATCGCCTTCGCCTGGTTCTTCTTGTCTTGGCTCCTGGAAAAAGTCGCCGCTGCTTCGACGGAAAGAGGGTTATTTGCGCGGCATGGATAGCGGAGCAAGAATTCTATTGGAAGAAGCACATTAAGCTCAGAAACGGACAGAAACGGACGTCGCGCTCTGAACGAGCCCATTGAGGTCGGAGATACATTGTGAATGCGAAGCGAGCTGTCCCTCTGTCGTAAAATTGTCAGAAATCCCGATAATTTGGAGGGACCACTGGCACGACAATGTGGCGGCAGTTCGACAGATATTCTACATGGACAAAGAATGCCAAAGAGCAATGTCAAGACAGCGACAATGGAACAGATAGCGCTTGATATGCTTACATGTATCTCACTTACCAAAAGTTTATGGAACCCAATAAGTAATATATTTGCTTTCCCTCGGTTATTCGTCCTCCGAGTTGGTACAACTTAGCCACGTTTTAATAATGACCGTTGAATCTTTTTCTACACAGGCAATCGAAAGTTGGCGTATCCTTCGCTGTTCCGTATCTCCCAGCTTTTTCTCTTCGATTGTTTTCCACTGACTCGTACGGAAAATAGGTCTCAGCTGAATAGTATACGCCACAAAGGCTCAAGAACAGATCGAAGCATTATTGGTTCGGTTGGACCAGTTCCGGAGATGACAAACTACGAAGCCACGTATGCGCACCGAATGCAAATCGGGCTTCTGGAATTTGTGCTGCCGGATGGTGAGGTTCCTTGAGGTAGATTTCACTTATGTGCTAGCCATATCGGGTGGATGGCCTCACGTTCCCAATGCGGTTGCTAGGTCACACCGCGAGTTGCTGTCAAATTTTCCCCGCAAAAAGTTGTGACTAATCTGTGACTAAGCATTTGATGGAACTTTCTGATTGGACAAAAATATACTAGCTCGCGACGGTGATGTGATTAAGGTGACCCCCTTAACGATTAAGGTGCTTACAAATCCACCTTAAGGTCACCTTGGTCGTTCACCTCACCTTCCGGCTGCTCTATCTGGAATCAGCACCTCCTCATGGAAGCAACGAGTCCGGACAGAAGCTTAAAATTTACGAGTGTCGACTGGAAGCTGCTGGAAAGCGCTGGAACGGAGGTACGTACACTTTGCCGGATAGCAAGCAGTAGAAGTAGAATTTAGAAAGGCAAAAGAAATCCTTATGGGGCTCCTTTCAGTAGATAAGTTCTGATAAATTCCAGTCATGGGTAGTAAATACGTCGAGACGGTGCTGAGAAAAACGAGGCGGGAGGTATAGAAGGTTGCGCGAGCAGTATATATTATAATAATATATATCATATATGTAGTGTATAAGATTCCCACGAATATAAAGTTGTGTACTCTACTGAATGAAGTAAAGCTGCTTTTCGACCACAACGAACTCCAGCATTGACACAAGGGGACGAGCGCAATGAGCCCTCGTGAGCACGAACCGGATGTAGCATCTGCACCAGCGTTGATGCGAACAATCAAAGACCCAATCCATGATTTCAGTACGTCGCGTCTTGTGGATTCATCGACCTTGAATTAACTGCCATTTATACACAATTTCGTTTAGTTACTTTCTCTCCGTTGATTTGGACGTTCATCGACACGTAAGTACGAAGGCCTGTTCTAAACCTTGCATTGGAGTCGTCCAGTGAAAGTGCGCCGCTTACGCTTTGACGTCAGGCGCCAATTCCAGCGGCTGCGTGCGATCAAGCAGCTCGGCGTATCGTATTATGTCTGGGCTGGAGCGTCGCATAATCGCTTTGAACACTGCATAGGTACAGTTTCTTTCTCTAAGCTCGTGGGTTTCTGACTGACGCGCTTTAGGGGTCGCTCATCTGGCGGGCATGCTCGTCGAGCGTCTGAAAACGATGCAGCCCGAACTCGGGATTACTGAACGCGACGTCCGCTGCGTGCAACTTGCGGGCCTTTGCCACGACCTTGGGCACGGGCCTTGGAGTCATGTGTGGGACGGCCACTTCATACCTGCAGTCTTGTGCGTGGCGAGCTTCTTCGCCTTCACATAGACCTTCACGCTAAATTTACTGCAGACCTGGTTATAAGTGGACCCACGAGGAAGCGTCTGAGATGATGTTCGATGATCTCGTCGAAAAGAACGGTATTCAAATTGAGCAGAATGACATGAACTTTGTTAAGGACCTCATCAGAGGCAGAGTACGCCACTCGGCGAAAAAGTGGGCCTGATCTTGCCTATTTCCTTCCTTGCTAAAGCTAATTGAGGGATAGAAATCCTCCGGAAAAGAAATTCCTCTTCGACATTGTCAATAACGAACGTAATGGGATTGACATCGACAAGTGCGTGGATGTTCCCAGTCTTATCGTATCGCTGACTCGCCACAGGTTCGACTACATCGCTCGGGATGTGCGTGCGATCGGAGACCACAACAATTTCTCGGCGCGTCGACTGATCGATTCTGCGCGCGTGATCGGCGACGAGATCTGCTACCACATCAAGGACGCCAATTCAGTGTATGAATTGTGCACACTGCGCTTCAGCAACCATAAGCGGATTTACAGTCACAAGACCGCTCGCGCGATCGAGTACATGATCGTCGACGCACTGAAGGCGGCAGAACCTACGATGGCCATCGCGAAACAAATTCTAGATCCTCGTAAGTATGTCTACCTCACAGACAACATTATGGAGCGCATCGAGATGACCGACGACCCTGCGCTCGCCGAGAGCCAAGCGATATTCGACCGTATCCGTGTGCGTGACTTATACCGATGTGTTGACTGGAAGACGTTCCCTTGGCATCTCGGCGCCAGTCTTCGCGAAACCATCACGCCGGAACGCATCGTCAGTGCCGCGAAGACCCTTCTTGCGGAAGCGAGAACTAAACCGGATGAACCAAGCGAAGAAGTTGTCGCTAGTCTTACTTCAGACCATGTGGTAGTCGATACCTCTACTTTGCACCATGGAAAGACAGAGAAGAATCCCATTGATTTCGTGCGTTTCTATGGAAAACATAATGTCAACGGTCTGTCGTTGTTTTTGCTCTTATTGATGTTCTCTTACTCTCTTGAATCGAAAATGGGAACCGAAAGTGTCTTTCAAAGCCGAATCGGGGGAACTCTCCACTCTCGTGCCAGCTTGCTTTGCCGAGATCCAGTTGAGGATTTACACTAAAGACTCCCGGTAAGTACTGAGCGTAACTTGTCATGGGTCTATGTCTTATATGTTTTACCAGCTACTATGGCCTCATACAAGCAGGCTACCGCGCAGTGTTGCAGACGCTCTCGATGGATGATCTCGTCGCCTCCGACGAATCACACTTGACCGACTCGCCGTCGCCGCCCATCACCGAAGCGCCCTCCACACCTCGCGCGCCCGTCTCACAATCAGGCTCGCGCAATGTAAGCCATTCAGGCAACTCGGCTTCAGGTGCTCCAGGCAGCGTGAAGACGCCGTTCGCGAACAACAAATTCACCTTGGTCGGCCACTCCTTCGTTCCGCCGTCCCCGACGCAGAGCCTTCGCCGCCGGCCGGCGCGCTCGGGTACTATCACCGCGCAGGATAGCCTTTCGTCGGTGAGCACGTTGCCGGATGTGCTTGTCCACGAAGAGGCCGGGCCGGACCGGAGGCGCGACAAGACGCCTGACCGTGAGGCGACAGACGCGGAGGAGCGTGCGGTGTTCCTCACTCCGAAACGTCCTCCGAGGCTAGAGCCGTCGCCCAATATCCCTCGTACGCGCAGTGGAAGGCGTAAGAGGGATATTGATGAGAGTGCACAAAATGAGCCTGACGGCATCTCTGTCAAGAAACGGCGCTCCTAAGGAATTTTTCTAGATCCTTGCTGGACCTGGATCATCTTGCTATATTTTCTCTTTGCCACTATGCATCTTGCCTTCATTTAGACTTTTTTCCCATATATCTCCTCTTGCTCTGGTGTATCAACATATGAACCCCGCCATCCGCATTTCTACTTGCACTATCAATTTCGCATGCTCGTCATATATAATATTTCTTTCGTCTCGTGTCCATGCTTTCATTTCCTGTAGCATTACCATCTCAATTTCAGCCTGCAGGACTCTTATCATACACATAAAGCCTTTTTCTTTTTTTTCCGTAGACACTTAAACTATCATTCTGAGAATTGCTACTCTTTTACAGCTTCGAATAATTTCACAAGTAGTACGTAGTTACACCCCGGAAGAAAGAGGTCAAGGATAAGGAATGTTATTTATCCTGCTTAAAAATGAATGAATTGATTGTTTAACATTACGAGCACGAGCCAGAAGACAACGAAATATAATTGCAAGTAAGATACGAAAACCAAAACAGGTATCCAGTCTAAGCGTTCTACTTCTTAGTCTTGCCTTTTCCCTTGACCGCGCTCTTTCCTTTGCCCTTACCCCCAGCCTTGATAAAGCTGTCTTTCGAGACATCTTCATCGGCTTCTTCGTCCTTGGGATCCGGCTCTTCGTCAACGTCCTCGTCAAGCTAGATAAGAGAGTAGTAGTCAAAGTACTGCATTAGGAGGGAGAAAAGGTTTAGATAGGCTTACATCGAAAGCCTCTTCGAGATCAGGAGCAGGACCGCCTGCGAGCTTTTTGGGCACCTTTCCAAATTCCTGGGCTTTGTGAAAGGGTACGGGATGCTCGCCTGTGTTGTACCTAAAGTTGAAGTAAGATCGGATTAAAGGTTGTTCTCTTGAACTGCGTGTTCTATCCGACATAAATATTACACACTTTCGAGTTAGGTGAGTCTTTGTGGCAGTGGATATCTTCTTGAGGACAACATCGTCCTTGTTCTGGTCCAGCCCAAGCTCGATGATGGTGTCCCAATCCTCCTTCGAGAGATAGTAGTCGTCCATCGTCTCGATGACCTCTTCCACGGCGCTCTGAATTACATGGTTAGGAGACCATTTCCTTCCGCTGCTAAGGAATCCATGAACATACCGAACCGACATCAATGAGTGGCTTGACAATGCGAGGGTGTAGTGAAGGAATATAATGCTGGCGAATTTCTGGCTTGTCTCCAGATACCTTCAGACGCATGCGAATCTGAACGTCGCCGAGTTGCCTCGTGAGTTTGTTCTGCTTTGAGTTTTGTCCAAGCCATCTGAGATGCCGAAAACTGTCAGTATACTCGACAATGATTGCACGACATAAGCGAGCCGCACTGAGGGAAAGACATAGCCATTGGCCCTCCATAGCCCGCTCCATTTCCGTAGAGGAAGGATGCCGGTCGCACGGTGGACGTTACAGCGTGAAGTGGCATCAACGACCAATGCTGTTCAGACCTAAGAAGTTATGGAACTGATTAGCGAGCAAGTTCTTAGCCTAAGAGGTCTTTACAAACCCATGAATAAGCGAGTCGACGAGATCCCCGTCTGAGATCGACGACGCAGCCCTATCCATGAGCTTCAAGTGCTGGAGCGTCTTTTCTGGCCCACTCGCGTTCCGAGTTTTCGCGGGCTCGGTCTTCAGGTAGTTTTCCTATATTGCCTACGAATTCGAGCTGCCACTTTTCTACAAAAATTGAAACCGAAGTACCTGGATGAAGAGGGGGATGAACGAGTGGTCGTGGAAGTACAACTCCATCTTATCGCCCAATGTCTCCCGCGCAGTAGGTGAGAAAAGGTAAGGACCGAGCATCTTGTTGATTACGTTAAACGGCGTCATGATCGAGTACTTCTCGTTCAACTTCGCTCTGCAGGGAATAAAGCGTGTACATCAAAATGCAAACAAGAGAACAAAGAAAAGGTTTCCACGTACAAATTCTTCCCCTCATCGAAATCCATAGTGGTGCTCGACAGTTTCCATGTCGAAAGCATGTTGAGCACCTGTCGTATGTCTGACTGTGCACCAAGGACAAGTTGGTCTACGACGTTAGCAGGGATCTTCATTTTTTCCCTACATGTCACTTAGCGTAGTACGAGAAGAGCAAGACGGCAATATCTCACTTAAATGCAATTGTCATAATGCGAGACCGAATTGAAGTAGCCTCAGGTCTATAGGAGGTTATGAAAGAAGTCCTGAGTATTGTAGATTAAACCGCGTACATACTTTCTGAATGATAAGTTGAATGTCGTGTGCACTAGAGGCTTCAATTTCTGGGCATTTCTGTCATTTGCGATACATATGATCGGAATCTAGATGTAATCCCTATCCGGTAAGCAGGGCAAAGCTGGACGAGGATCAGCACTTACCTTGGCTTTCTTAATCAATGCGTTCAGCGCACCGACGCCACCACGATCGCCTGCAGACATGCCGTCGACCTCGTCCATGATCAGGCAGCTCTTGTCAGTTATTTCAATGCCTGCCGCATTGGTAGACTTTTTAATATGAATGAGTACAAGGGAAAAGGATGAAGTAAAGCATTTCAGACCTTCCCGCCGCCCATCCAACCGTCGAGGGATGTATTAGTGATGTTCGTGCTATTCTGTAACACGAGCATATAAATGGCTGTTATTGTGAAAACAAGGATGATGGAAACACTAACCTCCACGAGTTTCTTACTACGTGCATCACTAGCGTTGAGCTCAATGGGTGTGAACCCCTCGAGCTTTGCGCATAAATGAGCACTTGTCGTTTTTCCGATTCCAGGCGGGCCCGTGATCAACACAGCACGGTAGATGTTCATGCCATTCTTGCCCGGCTTCCTAAAATCCGACTTGACGCTCGCTGACCTGAGGATATAATCAGCATTCTAATTGGAAAAAAAGATCGCAGAAGGCGTACCAATCATGGAGCCATCCTTGCAGCTTCTCAACCTGCCCCTTGTTCCCACATATCTCTTTGAGCGTCTGTGGTGCATAGCGCGTTGTCCATAATTGCGATTGCATGTCTGGTAAAGATTTTACGCTGCCTGAGGCGCTGGGCCCCGCCTTCGCCTTCGCGATCGTCTTAGCCCTTTTTTTCTCTGCTTCAAGCTCCGTGCGTTCCATATCCTCAGCGGCCTTGCGGATATTTTCTTCCTCCTTTGCCATCTTGGCCTTGGTCTTCGCATCAACAGCACCCGACTTACGCGTCGCAATGAGATTTAAAAACGCATCCTCATCGAGTGTCTTGAGTCCATGCTTCCTGATAGCTGCCAGTTTAGAGGGACCCGCGTTGTCGCCGAGGACAACAAAGTTGGTGACACCCGAAGGCTGACCGACGACGCGTCCACCAAAGCGCTTCGCGAGGTCGACGGCCTCCTCCCGAGAGAAGCTGGAGAGTTCACCAGTAAAAACAAAGGCCAGTCCCGCAAGGCAGTTGGGCGCACCATCCGGGATGGACTTGGAGCCGGGTGCGGAAGGGCCTGAGAGCTTCGCGGCCTTCGACGCAGCCCAGCTATGAAGCGAATAAGGGATAAAGTTGAGAGACAATAGAAGAGGGTCAACTTACTTGAATTTCTTGGCTCCCTCCTGTTGCACGGGCTTTGCAGACTCCTTTGCCTTCCCTTTCCCCTTCTTCTCTGTAACATCCTCGTCCGCCAGCTCTTCCTCGTAATCGTCGTCTTCTGCCTTGCGCTTCCGTGGCTTTGCTGCGCTCGGCCTCGGCTTCGCAGGAGCTTTGGCACTCGCTTTAAGAGTTGCCTTTGGGACGGGAGCCTGCTTTTTGAGAGGCACCTTCTCCTCATCTTCCTCGTCACTGGTGACGACTTTTGTTTTCGCTTTTGGTGTTGCTTTCGTGCCCATTGCGTTGCTGTTCCGGGGTGTGGCCGCCTGCTTCTTCTTGGGCGGCGATTTCTTGGTCACTTCTTCATCCTCATCACTACTGATAAAGGCGGCCTTTCGTTTCGATGAGAAGTTCCTGGGCTTGACAGGGAGTTCATCCTCCTCGTCATCTTGGGTGATATGTCAGAACTACCCAGACTACCGAAAGTATGCATGACACACCAATCTCTATGACATCACTCTTGTTTGTACTTTGCGGTACAGTCTGTGAAACGTATTGCTTCATTAAGAGGAGAAATATGAATCAGGTAACAGCCAGCATACCTTTGGAGTTGAAGAGAAGTGTTTGGATAGTTTTGAGCTGCCCGTGTTCGATGGCGTGCCACCGCCGCCGAAAAACGTGCGTATATCCTTCCCTGGCGGCTTCGTGGTCTTCGTTGAAGACGACTGGCTTGTTGACGGTGACATACCGACCAGAGAAGATTGAGTTAGGGTTTCGCTCAGATAGTATTTCGCAAGTAGAAGTGCCAAACTCGCGTCGCGACGCGTCAGTAAGCAAAACCACGCAATTATGTAACATTACGTGGTCGTGAGAATATCTCACATTTAAAGGCGCGCTGTTGTATCCTGTTTACGCGTCTGGCGGCCAACGGCAGACCAAGTATCGCGAGGTTCGCTTCACCAGCACTATCAGTAAGGTTTCATCAATGCCATGCTTTGCACTCGGATAACTGATGATAAGCTAGACACAGATCGAACTTCTGCTATCTGCTAACTGCTACTTTCCGTCGGTGTTCTCCTATATAAGAAACTGGGCATCCGAGAACTACTATAAAGCCGTTGGGATATGTCCGATCAGTAGACATATCAAGGAGCTTTGCAGTTATCTCTACATAAATCGTGACTCAAACTTCAGAGGCTCGCTACCCACTGGTCACATCCTGCTTCAGGCATTCAATTTCTATGGTGAGTTTAAATAAAGATCATAACAACGGCTTCTCCGACATTTTACTTGATTTCAGATATGAAAGCCACCACAAACGCCTGCGCTCTAGCTTCAAAAATTGCTCGAAAAAGCTCGTCCAGTTTACATAGCGTATCTGGTTTCGGACCAACTCTACGAGAAGGCCGTGGACGAGCTTTCGAGGCATTTCGAGCCTGATGATCAGGCTTTGTTCGAACTCACCAGGTACATTGTTTTCGCAACTATTAGACTTCTAAGCCAACTTTATTGATTACTTCTCTCGCCCATTTCTTCAGAGTCGCTTCATATGACTATGCCAGCAGATGATACCCCGGCACAAAGTGTGTCAACGAGCATATTTAGATGATTTATACTAATGTGTTGCTGTACGAAGGCTACTGACTGGCTCGTCAGCCATTGCGGCGCGAGATCGGTAAAATAGTCATGCGTGGAAGGAGTGCCTTTGTGAGTTCTTCGTACTCGTATCGTATTCCGTACAATCTAATATTATACCAGAATCTGCTGGCCTCTCCTTACCGACTAGGCGCACAGTGCCGCGCCGCTACACCGACTGTGTGTTTCGTACTAGACCTTCGAGCTGCATACGGAAGAGAAGAGTCTTCTACCAATGTATCGCTCCGTGCGCGCCCCTGTAAGTATTGCCGAGACACTGAAGCAGGGGGCTCACGGCGTGATTGTGGAGGCAAAGGGTGAGGACGGGTAGGGGAAGAGGAATAATGTCGTAAAAATAGCGGAGAAAATCAAGAATACTTGGACGGAGGGCATACACTGCTAGAAGGAGCTAGTCAAGCTAATTGACTTCACGGTAACTCAGCATTATGGCGCCATCCTGCAGCAACTTGCAAATTCCTAGCAGCACTTTTACATGTAAGAATGGCTTGTTTTTATAGCCGATACATATCTTTATAATGTTGTCTTCCTGCTCCTTTTGAGGGAACAGGATGTAAGTCTGACTGTGCCGGTAGTTTCCTTGCCGAAAGCATTTTGCCACAGAACGCGTAAACAATAAACAACAACACGGTCTGAGGACCAATGAGGAACTTGATCGGCTAATTATCACTAGCCAATCAAAATTTCACGTGCAACCGCGTTGCTTGCTAATCGACGGTATCTAAGTTGTCACACCCGTTCGCGACGCCGCCATATCCTCAACGACGTGCTTAGATCGTTCCATATTTGCAGTTTATGCTCTTTCATATGATCAATCTTGAAGTCGCGCGCGTTTGACTTCGCCAACCTATCTAAATGGCCTCAAGTGTGTCAGAAACGGCGTCGAGGGTGTTATCGGTGCCACGACTTGCAACACTTTCGAGCTCAATTGTGGTATCTCTGAGCTCTGGGACGAACTATGTGAGTCGTGGAATCATTAAGTACTCATCCAGGGCTTACTCGATGCTAGGTCTACTCTGGTGTGCAGACAAATTTTGAAGGGTTTGAGAGACGAGAATAATGGGCGTGTGTCATCCCGCAGCGTACGCACCACAGTTGGGCTCACGGCTTCGCATATCACACACGAAGCTGAATGTCATTGGTATGGACCGTCTTGTGCTTTATCTTAGGTATACTAAGATCTTATACAGGTCTGGCGGGAAACAGTGCGAGCCTTTAGCATTCCGAGTATGGTACTTTGCCGACTAATCATTTACCTCTGCAGTCGGCATGTACAGTACGGGCCCGTTCTGGGGCCGAATTGTCGATCGTAGAGGACCAAGGATGTGAGCATTTGCATGATTCATATGATATTCAAATTGCGCTGAGCGTCATAAAGCTTGCTTGCATGCGGGTCTATCTTCTTACTCGCTGGATATTCGGGCATTCGTCATTTCTACGACAGCCCTGACACCAGGATACAACAGTCTGAAACAGACACAGAAAAACTGTCACATGTCGCATTTACTGTACTTATCGCCTGCTCATTCTTGACTGGAGCAGGAGGAAGTGGGGGATTGGCAGGTAGCGTAAATGCGACCGCAAAGAGCTTTCCCGATCATATGGTAGATATCCGTTTTTCGCAGTGTTATTATTGCTTTTCTTACGTCTTTCTTAGAGAGCCTCAACAACCGCTTTGGTACTGTCGGGCTTCGGCCTCTCCGCGTTCTTCTTTTCTACCATTGCACACGTTCTTTACCCAGGCGACACCTCATCGTTCCTCCTCCTTCTCGCTCTCGGGACATGCTTCCCCATGATTCTTGGTTTCTTCTTCGTGCGCCCAATACCCCTCTCCCCCGCCGTTGACGAGCCTGCCGCCCCCACGCGCCGAGGGAGTATCTCGGAAATACCACATGATGGTTTTGCGCGCTCCGCCGGAGTGGATGGTGTGTTTGGAGGTGACGCGCTCGTGTTCGAACATCACAACGACAGCCGTACGACGCTGCTCTCCACACACCGCCACGCTCACCACCTCCACCATAGCCATCCCGCGAGCGAAGAGTCGCTATACGTCCATGAGGAGCACGATGCGGCGGCTCCGCGTTCGCGATCTGTTGAGCTTGCTGTGTCTCCGCCGCCGACCAGCCGGCGCCATCGTAGTTTCTCAGAAGCGCCGTCACATCGGCGAAGCAGGAGTCGGGTCATTGAGGTCATGCAGGACCTGTACGGAAAGGCGCTGCTTTCAGGTAGTGACTTTTGGCTACTATTTAGCATGTTATCTTTGAGTGCGTGGAGATTCTCGGTCTTCCACGCTAATTGAGCTGACGGTTCTTCTAGTGAGTGGGACTGGATTGATGTGTAGGTACATATTGAATGGTTCAGGCTATGACTGACCGCATCTACAGATATTAACAATGTCGGTTCCATCTCACAGGCCCTGTTTGCCAAAAGCAACCCAGATTTCGACGAAATAGAGTCCGCCAAGTGGCAAAGCATGCAAGTCTCCATCATTAGCATCGCTAATTGTCTTGGGCGCATATTAAGTGGTAAACAACTACGCTATTCTCCATTCAAATAGAAGCACTGAAGATTTGATATCTCCAAAGGCGTCGGCGCAGACCTCGTGAAGAACCGATTGGAGCTGCCGCGCACATACTGCCTCTGCGTCGTTGCGGTGCTTTTTGTGCTCTCACAGGTACTCGCAACGCATATCGAAAACGTCGAAAGCTTGTGGCAGGCATCTACGCTGTTCGGGCTCGCGTACGGCGGCATGTTCGGGCTGTACCCGACCATTGTCATCGAATGGTTCGGGCTCGCGCATTTCTCGGAGAACTGGGGTCTCGTTTCGCTTTCGCCGCTGATCGGGGGCAACCTCTTCAGTCTTGCGTTCGGTCGCAACCTCGATGCGCACGTACCACCATCGAACCCCGCGGAAGGAGAAACCTCGGCGACGCAGCGAATGTTATCTCGCGCAGGCTTGCCCCCCGGGGAGCAGTGCTTCGCAGGCCGCGAGTGCTACGTGTCAAGTCTCTATCTCACCATCTGCGCATGTGCACTCGCGCTTGCGCTAAGCGTGTACGCGGCATGGAAGGATCGCCGGCGGATGACGGTCAAGCAGGCTGATTATGAGGAGATTATTTGGGAGGAAGATGAAGAGGTCTAGGCGGAGTATGTATGTCGTATCTGTGCGCCGGATGCGAGAGACTAGTAAACTGTTAGAATAGATTATAGACATTCGTTTGCGTCATTCACTTCCTGAGCAGGGTTTGTCTTCGTTCTGAAGGAAAGTTAGAACGTGATCTTGAATGACCATCATCAAGGCTTACTGAGGCGCTTTGCTCCGTTTCGGGGGTATCATGTCCTCTACAGCTTTCTCAATTGCATTCTGTGCTAGCTTGTCCGATACATCGGTTGTGACAGGCAGCTTCTTCGGCTGTAAATGAAATGTTGCCGCAAGCGCGCGCAATAGCAGCGTGTCAACGAGCTGAAGGCGTCGCGTGCGTATTTTGTTCATCTTGACTTTCCTGACAGGCAAAACGGACGGCTGCAATATATACGATTTTGTCTCGTCCGCCATCTCAGACAGTATCAGAGAACGCTTCGCAATGTCCATCATGCGGCGCGACGTGGTGCCAGGAGTCTCCCGCCGCAGAAGTACCCTGTTGACATCACGTAGGTCGAGGAACACGTCGACCCACGCCGGACCGGTATCTGCACTGTTTAGCGACAGTTCGCGCCGGCAGCGCTCGACGAGTGCGTCACTGACGGAGGCGATGGGCAGGATTTCGAACGGTATATGCAGCTTCGCATACGTACGCAGAGCGATATACGCGCCAGCATAGTCGCCGGATACGACGAATTGCCAAAGAGCCGCGCCGAGGCTGACCTTGGTGACGATACGCGCTGTGCCAAGATATGCGTGCAGCTCGAGCATCTCGCGGAATAGAATGCGCGGAGGGAGCGGAAACGGGTCCTGTGTGCGCTTCGCGCGATGACCCGCGGCAGCGAACAGCGAGGAGAACGTAGTCTCGTCCGGAAAGATGGACTGCGCGTGATGCTCGCGCAGCACGTTGTACAGCGCGATCGCGGAGTCGGCATGTCCGTGCGCGAGCTCTGCCCGAATGAGCATGTTAATGAGTATGGTGTCGGGCGATGCGCCGTCTCGCTGCATGCGATTAAGAATGGGTCCGTATATGTTTTTGGGTTCCTCTTCTGGGGCTGCGCCGATGAGGCCGTGCACATGGGCCGAGTATGGATAGGAGAATGTGATGTCCGAGTTATCAAGACAAGGCCTTTGCGAATGGTAGTCGAGCCAACGCTCGGCATCCGACTTGTTTTTTAGTTCGTGGTAGCGCGCAATCATGTAAGCAACGGACATAGAGTCGAGCCAATAACCGGCTCCTTGTGCCTCGATATACAGACGAACAACACTTTCCAAGGTTTCCATTGGCCTTTCCGCACGCACAAGATGGTTCAGAAGGTCGAGAAAATGCTCGTCCCCGAATCGAGGACCGGCGGCGATAAAAAGGTCGCGCAAGGCGGCCATGAAGACTTCGCGATGAACTTGGCCACGGACATACTCGAGGGCAAGAACCTTCGCACGAAGAGGCTGGGACAGCAAAATTCCTTCCTTGTCCATACGTCCGCACACCTGCTCTGCTTCGTCGAAACATTTCTTTCGTAGAAACAGATCTAGGACGGACTCGTAAACTTGAGAACGCGCAGAAGTTTGGACGTCACCCCTTGACAACTTATTATTGAAGTACCCAGCAGCGATATGCGGAAAGCCTTCTTCAATATAATTTGACACTCTTTGAAGGATTTGGGCCGGCGTCTCATCAGAGCCTCGTGGTTTGGGGAGAGAGGGAGCTACGCGGCGGAGCTTTAGGAACGGCGCCGAGCTGGAAAAGAATCGACAATTCGGATAGATAGGCTTTCTTCTAAGCGGGCAGAGCGACGAAATAGGCCATTTGAGCAGAGACATGCAGAGTCGGGGAGCAATTTGACTAGCGATCTCTTTTATCAAAATCTGACCCGTCTCTCCAGCCTGAGCTTTTTGAAGCCTACCTGCAGAGATTAAGAAGAAAGCGGCATTTCGAACAGTTTAAAAGACTACAGCAGAAACGGCTTGCGGTCAGAGACTATAAGACGAGTCAATGACAAGAGCAAGAAATAAGTAAAATCTTGCTGTCACGTGCACGTGTGCTGTCACATGAAACTGAACAACACAGCCATGCTGCACGCCGCAGCCCTGCACTCGAGCGTTAAACTTGAACGACAGCGACAACCGACTTTGAAATGACATTCCAGGAAATTTCTTTTGGACCGCGGCCAACTATAAATGACGATGCCCTCCGCGTTTTCGACCAAAAAAATAAGAAAATATACGTTTACGGGGGTTCCCGATGGATCCATAACCCCGATTCACACTCGCCCACGTTGAAACCGACGTCGGATTTCTTTTGGCTCGACATGTCCAATCCCAACCGCTATAAATGGATTAACTACTCTGTGAGTCCAATAGTGTGTCATTGCTTGCTTGCTAATTTTCAATCCTCGACGTCAGAGTTCAATGCGCGAGGATCCTGCGAAACTTTCACCGTTCAAAAAAAGCCCCAACTTATCCTCGAATGACGAGTCAAAAATCGCTCTTCCGAGACTAGGGTCGCTTCCCGTCTTGCAGGATCCGATTGGGACATTGTTTTACGACAAGTCGCGCTCACGGACGACATACCTGCTAATTTTTGGCGACCCTATTGCACCGGGCCTGGAAGATCACCCCATTTTGATCTGCATTAACCTAACTTTGAATTTATGGTCTGAAATTGCACTTCTCAACTCACGGAAGCTGAAGGACGGCCGAGCGGCCGCCCAGATGATCGTCACCGGCGAAATTGGTATGCCGAATATTTATCTCAGTATTTTTGGCGGAATTGACGACAAGGTAATGTGCACTTGAGTCTCGCCAATATCAGCAAGTATCGTTCATTCGTGTTTTCTGACTCGCAAACTCAGGTGGAAGAGGCATTTAGCCTCGATACCTTTTCTGTAGCTGACCTGAGCCAGGGCAAATGGATCGCCCGAGAAAAGAAGATCCCGTCTGCAGTTGGACCCTTAGGCAGCTTCCCAGCTCTCTCCAATGTCGGTTTCTCCGACAGCACGCCGGGAAAGATACTAATTCTCAAAGGACGTCCAGAGCAAACAGACGTGCGTAGCTGATTGCAATTACTTCAATTTTAAAGCTGGCTGATATTATATGATCCTCTAAGGCCGCTGTTGACTTCCAAGAATCGTTTCTTTTCACTCCGTCGACTCTGAAGTTCGAGATTGTCCTCAGGGAAAATCTCTCATCTGTCCCTCCGCCTGCTGAATTTTATACTCTGCAGCAATTCCAAAAACCTTCACATGGGTCTTGCAGCTCGTTCTGGTGTATATCCTGGGACATTCACGACGTCTGCGATAATAACAACGTGGTTTTCAAAGCCACACACAATTTAAGAATCTGGGAAGCTCATTTGCGAGAGCCTGAGGCAGAGGAAAGTATCGAACAGGAAGGTGAGAGTTTAGCATGCGAAGAGGATCGAGTTACTACCTGTAGGTCGACTTTTCATGATGTTCTTCTCTCATTTTCTTCCACGCTATCATTTGACAAGATGTTGTTTCTACCATTCAGCCCGCATAGTGAGAGTTGCATCAGCTTCGGCTTCGAATTCGATTCTTGCACAAAAGGCCAAAAGATCG
Organism: Phellopilus nigrolimitatus; assembly: GCA_021029095.1. Lineage (NCBI taxonomy): Eukaryota > Fungi > Basidiomycota > Agaricomycetes > Hymenochaetales > Hymenochaetaceae > Phellopilus > Phellopilus nigrolimitatus. The sequence goes on from JAJOHG010000070.1 coordinate 101,433, forward strand.
GTTCCTCTGTCTGTAGGCCATTCCATCCTTCGATTGAAATGGAAGGATATAACCTCGCAAAGAATGAATTCTAAGCTCCAACGACTTGACACCTTACTTCGCGTTGAAGTCGTCTGTGTCTTAGTCAAACCGCCTTTCGAAAGTACTGAAAACTCGGGCCACAGACTCGTCATTGTGGGATACTCTCCAGAATTCGCAGGAGAGATCAAAGGGGGCATATACAACGCTTCTGCGGTTATTCGCCTACCAGCGAATGAGGACGAAACGGATTCTGAGTCTTCCGATGGATCTCAAGCATCAGCGATATCCGGCGAGCAGGGTACAGCGAACTCTGACCAGCAGGATGGTGAGACGAACGAAAGTGTGGCTGGCACCTTCTCGCCCTTTGACAGCGCCCCAGTCCGTGAAAGCGATCCCAATGTCGATCCAACTCTTCTCGACTTTTACCATGCAGAGGCGTCGCCTCTCCAGATTCAAGCTTATAATCTGACGGCGATAGGGGATGAGCTAGGGAATTTGAATGATTTACTTGACAATCCTCAGTCTATTGAAGCATTCTTAGAGGAACCACCCGAGGTGATGCAGAGCTTGGTTCATGGTGATGAGATGGACAACAGCGGTGTATTCTGAGCCGCTACAGGATAATATTTTTTTGTTTTTGTTTTTGTTTTTGTTCGGCATTTTCTCGCCAAATATTGCATTTTGTCACTGTATGCAAACGGCAAAACCCGAGCGTGGCGACAGTGGTGGTCCTTTACTGACGGGTCTGACTCTTGACTCGACTTCATATCTTGCTCTGAAACTGTAACTCTGTCATAAACTCGCATTTCTGCTTTGCTTATTTCTTGAATGAGAGTTTGAGACAGTTATTAGTCCCATTAGTTTGTCGAATCCCAAGACAATTGCTACGCCTTCTATTTCCTTGCATTCATCCACGTCCACGCTCGGCCATGCCCCCTCGCCTCAACAAGAGACAGCAACGCGAACAAGAAGAGCTATTGCATCTTGCCGGCCCCTCCTCAGCTCAAGACGAGCATGAATCCCGGGAAGTCTCCAGCTCGGACGAAGCCCCAGTCACGAAACCCACGCCTCTGGGGTTCGCTGCCGTGCGTCATGTCAAGTCTGTCTTACACTTACATCTCAGCTGAGTTGGAACTGCTTAGCTAGCGCAATCAGAGGTGAATGCAGAGGACGAGGAGGAAGACGAAGAGGATATACCACAGAAAGCGTCCAAAAAGAAGGTACGAGTCTCGCAGTGCATTGAAGTTAGTCGAGTCTGACTCGCCGTCTAGAGTAAGAAGAAGAAAAAGAAAGACACTGCTGCAAATGCGGTGGAAGCCGGCGCATCGCGGCACGATGTATCTCAGTCCTCTAAGTTAGAGAGTCGAGCGGTTCAAAAGCGAGGCGGTAAGAAGGAGAAAGTGAAGGGGAAGGCTGGCAAGGATGAGGGTGACGACTTAGACAAGGCTTTGGCAGAACTATCGGTAAAGTCAGTCATGGCGTCTTGCCTTCCACTTTTCGCTGTCATTGAACTCGTTTCCACCAAGGTATCCGGACCTGCAGCACGTCGCCCGACAGTCGAAGGGAGGGGGAAATGCCGGCGCTCGGTCAATCGCTGAACAACAGAACATGCTTCTCGCTGTATCGCTACCGCACTTGGATAGCGAGGCCGAGATGAGGAGGTTCTTCGGTTCAAAAGTGGTGAGCATCTTTCGAACAAACTCGGACCGCTGTCTGTATTTACAAGCAAGAACAGATCAGCGCCTCAAAGGCGCAGGAAAAGCAGCCTCGAGGCTCACGGGCGGCGGTCCAAGCTCTGAAATCACACCTTACGAAGCCACAACCGACATGGTGGTCTGCTTCCCAGCGCGAGGGCCTGTCCATCCGCCCTCTGACTGCAGACGAACTTGAGACCAAGGAGAATTCGAGTAAGGTCGCGATAAAGGAGAAGGGAGAGCGGTGGTGGACAGTCGAGTACTCAAAGAGGTATCGAAATGTCACAAAGGCTTTCGTAGGAGCTGTGATGTCCGGGGGTGAGCTTCCTTACTGGCATACTTTGTCCGCAGGCGCTGGTATTCAGACGTCGCACAGACCCCGAACGGTTTTATCGAATCTTGTCAAAACTGCCCTGGCATGCCGACACACTATTACAAATGTCTGAGGTCTATCGCCACCGAGAAGGTGAATCCTATGACCTACTCTTTCAGCTCTGAATCATTCTTAAACCAAAAGTATCTGCAGAACATTCGTCAAGTGTGGATTACTTGAACAGGGCGCTTTTCACCTACGAGCGGAGCTTTATCGGGGCGTTCACATTCACGTCTGGGAGCAATCGGCTCGACTTCGACCGCGTCGAGAATCGCCCTTTCTACCTTGCGGTCGGGCGGATGATATCGTACGTTCAGAGACTGCCAGAACATAGCCAAGAACTCTAACAATACATTGCAAACCTAGCGATCTCCAGCGGCGCGGCTGCTCGCGCTCTGCATTCGAGTTCGCTCGACTCCTGCTCTCGCTTGATCCGTATACGGACCCGCACGGCGCGCTGCTGTATATCGACTATCTCGCCATCAAGGCGGGAATGTACGATTGGCTGTTGTCGATGTGGGACTTGCACGACTCCACGGCGAAGGCGGATCGAGAGGATGATACCTGGAACAAATTCAATGTAACAATATTGCCGGGCTGGTCGTACGCACGCGCGCTTGCTCTGAGAGCCAGAGAACAGGCGAAGAAAGAGGTCGGGCGAACCTTGCGACAATATTTGGCTTGTATTGACTGTGTAATTTTTACTAGGGTCATGAGGCGAGCACGGCGGCTCTGAGAGAGGCTATCCTCGCCTTTCCTTCTGTTGTGCCCCTTTTGGCTGACAAGATTGATGTCTTCCTTCCTGGTGAACTTCGTGGTCACCCAGCATTCAGAGTTCACGTCGATGCTAGGTATGTCTTCCGTTGAATTCTACCTAGAGAGTGCTATTGACTTTCTCCCCTTTATCAGTTCTTTGAGTGGGCACGATTCACTGATCCACTTGCTTTCCCGTCTATATGCACATCGTTCATCTCCGCTCTGGAAGATCCCGGAAAATGCATCCTGGTTCAAGGAAACAGCTATCTCGGTGTTTGAGGCATATCGTGCTAACAAAAAGTTGCACCCCTTGCGCGAGCGACTAGTGAAGCAATTTGGCAACAAGATCGACGAGTATACTGGAGGAGCCGCTGCACAGGACCTCATCCACTCGGATCTTGCTCGCTCAATCTACCGACACACGGGGCTGCTTGCTGACGCGAATGCGGCGCGGCGGCTCACCGCGTTCTTCCCACGGGAACTCTTGCATGCTCCATCCCTGAGCTGCGACCCATTGCCGCCGCTCACAGCGGTTTCAGCGTATGATGACCAGTTCTTCTCGGGTTGCGAAGACATATTCGCGTACCGACCGCGGACGAGACGCGAGCGGGAAATTGACGAGCGCATGCTTGCGCGGATGATTCCCGATGTGAACGTCCGCCACCAGATCCAGGTGAAGCAGCTTTTTATTATTATCTATTCATTTATGGTGCTGCTTGAGCTCGGTCGTACTGATACTAAATTTACCCTTCGCGTCGCTTCTGCGTTCCTGCGCTTCACAGGCCTTGTACGACGGGCGACCGGACATACAACGCCAGTTCCCTGACGGGGTTGCGCAGTTTGCACAGATAGCCGCGCAGCTCGGGGAGGACTTCTGGGACAACCTCCTTCCCGAGTTTATCGGTGAAGCGGATGGAGGCATGCCGGGGAGATTTGAAGACGTCGATAATTTCACTGACGACGAAGATGAAGGCGGCGGTGATTGGGAGCAACACGTCGCTAATGACGATAATCAGCACCCTGTTAATACCGATGACCTCGTTGCACAGCAACGTGCGGTCGCGCCTCGGGTCGATTACGATCAACGTGATACCGCCACCAGAGAGGGCGAGGACGAAGGCGACAGTGATGATGACAGTGAAGACGAGCCTGCACCGGTAAGACCGCGTCCCATAACTTGAGACACCTGCATGAACTGATACACTGATCTGTAGATGTTTCCTGTGCGCGTTTGGCACAATTTGGTAAATCGCTTCTGGGGTGGGGGCGGGGACGTACCAAGCCAAGATACTGCGGACGCTGGCGTGGATGGGCCAGCTGGGAGAGAGCAAAATTAAGTTAATGCGTGTATTATAAGTTTTGAAATTCTTAATGAAGTTGTCTTACTAGAATAGGGAGAAAAGTATCGCATTGCAGAAGTTATCTTGAGTTCCTCTTCGGACGCAGGAAGTTTTCATGTGAGCCAAACTCTCAATACATCGACTCTTGTTCTGGGTTACGGGATATATCTCGCTCTGGATTCTCAAAAATTTGGTGAAGTCGGTCGGTCTATATCAGACTTCTATGCGGCGATCCGTGCCTGATACATCTGCGACTGTTCGAAGTTTGTTTGAGCCTGTTTGAGTTGCTCCTTCGACTCTATGGGGAATGTTATTTGTAAAGACGGTCGTACTGATGATCATCGAAACCAAAAGTTCATTGGATTTTCGGCATGGCTAAAAAACGGATTGGTTCCTTTACCAATATTGTTTCAGTCTGTGTTCTCGCCCCTTCGACTTTCTCATCGGTGAAATCGATGCAGAGTATGTAAATCAGGATTTTGCCTTTCGCCCCATTTGGCGGTCCGAGCGTTTGTAATGTTTTGCTATCTTCCATCATTTGCAAGTCCGCCTCTGTTTGCAAGTCTCAGTGCCTGGCTGCTTGGTGTTGCAACGTACAGGCCTAGCGTCGTATATTCTGCTCAAAATACCGAGGCCCTCGAGTTCCACGGTGTTACAAGGGTTTCTGTAAAGGGAAACACCGGCAGCCGAACAACCGGCCGACTCACCAACCACGAAGCATTAACTAATCCCCCAATTATCTAGCCAAATCATAGTAATGCAGCCATTTCTACATAAGAATGGGGAGCAGAAAGATAGCATTGGTCGTCCATGGTTTTTAGCATTGACAATGCCTTTTTTCATGATTTTTAAAAACGTGTTTCCATAAGTGGACTATCCTTTACGCCTGTTATGGAATTTCGGCAGCCACATGTTGGTGCTTCGCTACGAAAGTACAAGCACAACTCAACCAACTGCTTTCACCTGGAATGCTGTATACCCAGTACCCAATGCCCTTGTTTTGCCTGTGGGTTATGCTTACCTTGCGTGATCCTATCAATGTCTCCATGGGTCTACGAAATACCAATTTCGTCATGCCTGCTCCCAGCATGATCGCGCCGGTCGTATCGATACCAATTGGAAGACCCTGGTCGTGTTCAAGGTACAAGTGCCTTCCTATATATCAAAGCAATGTGCTTCGAAGCCGAATATAAGGATGCGCAGAGCGCACTCTCCACTAGCCTTCAGACTTCGTTCAACCTGCGCCTCGCCCCGCAGAACTCGCCTCAGCCGATTTTTCTCCTGTCAATCCCTTCGTTGCTTAGCTTTTTTGCAAGTTCGTCTCTTAACACCTCTCATTTGCCTATTCGCTCTCTGCACCTTATAAAAATGTTCTTGTTCCGCTCCTCCTTCATTACTGCGGCTTTCGTCTGCGTCATTACGATTGTCAGCCAGTGCGCGACCGGTACGTGCATTATTCAGGGTTTTTTTTTAAAAAAAAACCGAGCTGAACAATCCACCTTATAGTGTTTGCCGCTCCTCAGCTCGGAATGAGGCCCTATCTCCATGTCTACGGGGTCGAAGAATCCGGCTCCGCCCTCGATGTCAGTTCGTTGCCGTCTGCCACTGTGGCTGTCGAACCTTCTGCCACACTGTCCAGTGCGGCTGAGTCTACAGAGACAGTTGAAGCGACACAGCCTCCAGACTCCGGTGGTGATACAGTAAGTATCCTATGTTGCATTTTCCTTATTGCGCAACCGTTTTTGACATCCAATCGACTCTGCAGCAAACAGAAGCAGCAGTGCAAACAAATGGTGCTTTCTCTCCCACATCAGGGATCGGCATAGCTCTCTTCGTTGGCTCAGTCACTGCCGTACTTCAGATAATCTGAGATATCTGACCACAACACCTTTATGTAGAATTATTGTATCAGTCGAAAGATTCCTCTTGTATCGCGTCACCACCATCTCTCTACTTCCCGCAGACCCCCATCTTTTCTTCAAGGAAACTCTCCTTCCCATCGTTGGAATCATTAATTCCTTTCTTTCTCTCTCTGTCAAGTCGCTTTTAATGGGTTCGTGCTGTCTTCGCTGTGTACCCTGTCCTTTTTATTGTCTTGCTCATTGTTTTGCCCTGGACTCGGATCCCGGCTTGTTTTGTTTATTCGTATCGTGTATGGCTCCCTGTATTTATAGTGGACCGTGCGCGGAACAGCGCGCGAGTCAACTAGATTACTGTCCTTTTACTGCCGACTGTTGTTTCATGCCTCTGGCAGGCACGTCTTGCGCCTCAACCTGTATCCTTAGTGTTTTGTGCAATAGAGAACTATTTTCCATGTCTGCGAGACAGCATTGGTCCGACCTACTGAAGTTTGGAAGTTCAAATGGTTGACGACATGCCGCAAGGCACTTTCCCCGACCTCCTGCGCCGACATCTTTTCGAGTCGCGGCACACGATATACGCGTGCGAGCTTCGCACAGGATTAATCCACACGAGACGCTTCTGCAAATTGGACAAACGATTGAGACGGTGGACCATGGAAATCTGTTGCGGAGTGAGACTGGGGTGCTGCGGCTGCTTAGATACTTGAGGGGAGACCAGGGGTGTCATGAGTCTGTGCTCCGTCGATACAGACGGGTGTTCCCATTTGAGCGCCATCAATGCCGGTAGCCATCTCGACAAGACCCATGGCGGTGCTCTCCGCCTTTCTCTCCACTCTTGCGACGGCCATTAACAGTATCTCTCAGAAGATGAGTCTTTCTCAAGGGCCTTGATCCTCGAGCGCGACTTTCGGGCCGCCAACGTCAGGCGTGCTACGGCGAGGCCGATGAAGATAGGAGCAAACAAGGGACGAAGCGGATATATCAACTAGACGAAGAGAGCGTCAGTAGAGAGCGACTGGGAAGGACTTCAGACCATATTGTGAGGGAAGACAACGAATATAAGGTGGTATCAGAGAATTCTTCTTCTCTGGTTGCTCTGACAGTGCCATTGGCTTCCACGATTTTAATATAAACCTCATCCAATTCACTGGGCCGAGGTCAGAAAGTTGGCATGTATGAGGTACGAAGTTGCCTAAGAATTTACACGTCAATTCCAGAAGTTTCGTCTGCAAAAAATAGGTCTTGCGTCTCGATGGCCCCAGTCATGTAAGGCACATGTCCATTGCGTTTAGTATGTTAACTTCGAATGAAATAGGGGCGCTCACCAGGGCCAGCCATGACCTCTAGCAGTGGCGTCTTTGCATTTCTTTCCGCCTTCTGCGGAGAGTTTTCAATATACCAGTTATCCGCGAGGAGGAATTGATGTCCTGTCCTGGATAGAGTTCTGCGGCCGCTTAAAGAGAAGAGTGTGTATCACACCAAGATAGTGGGTGTTGCGATGGTTATGAAGTTTATGGGCTCCATGCCCGCATCCCCACTGACGGATGTAGTGCCATCTTAATTAAAAAAAGCCTTTCTGGTATAAAATATTAAGGGGAATTGAATATACGTAAGATAACACCATTTTCATGCCAATAGTTAAATCACGCACTCTACAAGATAGCGGCGAACTAGGCCATAGCCTATCGCGGAGAACCTATCAACCGCACGACCTTTGGTTTTGAGATTCTTCACCCTAATTTGGACCCATTCAATTGTGAATGCGGGGGCTCCACGGGTTTGAGGTTTAGATAACTCCCTCGCGCTACACGTTCAACTCCCCATTCGATTCCATTCTACGTCGCACTGTTCGAGAACTTGTTGAAAGAGATACATCTATACTGTGTGTCACATTGGCGCCCGTGTCTTCTGTGCGGCGTCTCGTCTCTTTGGCGGCAACCTCCTGAGTTATGTTTGTGCTTCTTCAGCCCAGTAAGGTGTCCCGGTTGCCCCGTAGGCCGTGCATTAGGACTACATGATGGATTGGAAGGGCGGTATTGTCCATTATAGAGCACCAAGATTGAAAGTAGACTAGAGCTGCAGAAGATGAATGGCTTGCTGAAAAAAACGAAACGCTGTCCTATGCGACGGTTCTTCAGGCAATGGCGAAACTGCTATATCCGAAATAATAAGATTTCTGCGTGCCCGCAAGCTCCGTGACATTCTGCTCGAACGCATTGCTTCGATTTGGCAAGAAAGGAAAAAGAAAAGGTAGATGTGAGAGTTCTCTGACAGCCAGAATAACAGTTGTTGAAGATGGCAACGCCTTTCGCGCGGCGAATTGTAGTTTAATTATGTAACCACCATATGTTTGTCATCTGATGCCACACTCTCGCCACAAATCGTGTCAGGTCGAGGCGTTTGGGAACTTTTTTTTTCCTGCCGTGTCAAAGGAAGCGCATTGCCTTGAAGAACTCAATGGCGCTTTATCCGCCGGAGTGATTCGTACTTCCTCGCTCCGCAGCGGTCATATTGTCATTGAATAGCAATGAAACGACGTGTTCTATGGGCATGGGGCCGGCTGAGCTTTCCTCCTGCACAGTTGAAGTTGTCATAACGACTGTAATGTCATAAAGCATAGGGTTAGGCTGTCTCCAGAATTGGGAGGCGGGCAATTCGGCTGCCATAATGCATAGACTTTTGGCACATTTGACCTACATTAAAAGCCCAGTTCCAGCGTTTGAATGCTCATTTCGACTTTACGGCCTTTTCGCTCGGTCTTTAACTTCGGCTAAACCGTAACTCTCCTGGTAGCATTAGCTTAGGGTTGGAGTACTTTTGTTTAGTAATATATAAATTGTATATGCGCCTGTAAGCGCTTCCGTAAATGGGCCTAGCGCCCTAATTTATTCAGTTTCTCGTGCTTCAATCATGGATAAATCTCTCAATGCATAGGTCATAGGTTTGAAGCGGGAACCAACCTTATGCGTTATGACAGTTTTAACTGTACGGTCCGTCGGTGTTTTTTCCGCAGCTTTCACTTCTCTCAACCTAGTTCAGATTGGTAATTCAGCATTACGAGTTTCTGGCCGGCCGGCGCCGTATTTCAAGAAGTTCTTCATATAAAAACATGGAGCGAAGCAGGCTATAACAGTGCTAACCCCCACACATCTGATTAGCTATGGATATCCTGTCGAATCTGAGCTCTGTTGACCTCTTTCTTCTCGTATCCGGAGGATGGCTTGTTTACAAGGTTGCACAGACCGTGCGCATGCGATCAAAAATGACAAAACTACATGGTCCTCTCGCGAGTAGCTGGTTATTTGGTGTTTCCAAAGACGTATTTCTTGGCGACTCGGGTGAAATATACGAAAAGTGGGCAGAGGAATATGGACCAGTTTACCAGATTCCAGGTCCCTTTGGCTCTCGTCGCACTGTCCTAGTAGATGCGAAGGCCATTGCTCACTATTTCTCGAAAGAGACGTTTATCTATGTGCACAGCGCGTTCTCGAAACAGGCTACTTCTAATATAGTGAGTAGATACCTACTTCTTGCCTGCCTCCTATAATTGACGCTGCCTTCAATAGATCGGCAAGGGCCTTCTGTGGGCCGAGGGTGAAAGCCATCGAAGGTGACTTGTTAATCCGAATGATTAGACAGACAACTAAAGCTGTTAAATCAGACAACGCAGGACTCTTGCTCCGGCTTTTAGCAATGCCGCTATTCGGAATTTGACACCAGTATTTTTCGATTCCGGATACAAGGTTGATTGTTTCTTCTTCTTCTTTTGTTCGACCATTCAATCTCTAAATGCCGCGCAGGTCAAAACTGCGTGGGATGCAGCTATATCTTCTTCTGACGAAGCCATCATTGACGTTCAGAAATGGTATGCTATCTTCTGCGTTATATGTTTCAACTTGTTCTTAATGAATACCTTCGCAGGATGAACTGCGTCTCGCTTGACAGCATCGGCATCGCGGGGTTTGGACATGATTTCGGTGAACTCGACGGTCATCATTCTGAGGTTGGAGAGATGTTCGACTCCTTCGGAACACTCCCTCAGCGAGGCATCTCCATGATACTCCCCCTCCTCAGCCAAGTCTTGCCGTTTCTCTTGAAGATTCCGACGACCCGTACACGCCTTATAAAAAAGCTGCACCGTAGTATGGAAGAGATCGCTGAAGTGCTTCTGATGAGGAGCCGCAAGGAGAAGGAGGCAGGAGCGTCTGGCGGCAACGAGTCTGGTCGGTCGATCATTGGCGCCTTGAGTATGTGTTTCTCCTCCTTCATTGATAAATGAAATTTCACTTATTCGTTATGTTAGTCAAAGCAGAGAACGCAGATTCCGAACTACGGCTTACTGCGGATGAGGCGTTAGCACAGGTGTGTTAATTTAGTTCTTTATAGAGATAGAGTACAGACCGCATTCTTCTTTAGATGAAGGTTTTCCTTTTGGCGGGCTACGAAACGACGTCTAGTGAGTTATATTTTCTTAACTGTTCATTTATTTGTTGATGGCTTCCTGATAGTCAGCCTCACATGGGCCTTGATTGAGCTATCTCTTCATCCGGAGAAGCAGGATAGACTGCGCGCAGAGCTTGCGGACTTCTCCGCAAAGGATCCAACGTATGAGCAAATTACGAACGGCCTTCCGTATCTTGATGCTGTCCTGCGCGAAACCCTCCGCACACATCCGCCTGTAATGCAGACTGGTCGAGTTGTGCGTTTGCTAAAGGCCTGAGCAGCGTGAAACGAAGAACTCACCGTTTGTACTTTTTTTCCCGCCCAGGCTGCTTGTGACGACGTCATTCCTCTCAGCGCGCCGGTGACGACGCCCTCGGGAGAGACCATCGACGACATCTTCATGGCCCGCGGCGCAAGCCTCATAGTGCCTATACGATGCGTTAACCGCTCCGAAGCTATCTGGGGGCCTGATGCGAAGGATTTCAAACCCGAGCGCTGGCTCGATGGAGAGGCAGGCCTTACGGCTAAGGCGAAGGAAACGACGGGTTACCATCATCTGTTGACCTTCGGCGACGGTCCAAGGACGTGCCTTGGGCGTGCCTTTGCGGTTGCTGAGTTCAAGGTGACGTCGGGCTGCTATTTAAGCTGAGATCGAGCCATTTGCTGACCGGATTATACTATCCGTTCTTCCTCTAGTCTGTTTTGTCTGTTCTTATTCGCAACTACGTTTTCGCTATGCGCGATGGGCCGGAGACTAAAGTGGAGAAAGTCAACACTATTCTTCCCCGCCCGAAGGTCTCCGGCGAAACGGGAAATGCCATGCCTATGCGTGTGCAGCGCTTCGAGTATTAGCTGCTCGATTGGTGGCCAGGCCGGGTGGTTACTTCCGTAATCCGTCTAATTTGATTGACATAGCCAGGAGTTCGTTTTGGAGATGAGAGGGACTACACGAGAAGCGGTTCAAGGACTATTATGCACGTTTCAAAAGCTGATTTGGGTCTTTAAGTTGTCGATTTGACTGTTCTTGTGTTACTGTAAATGTTTATTCATGGCCAATCTAGGATCGCTTATTAAATATTATAGATAAGGTCTTGTATTGACCGCAAGTTTCAGAGTGGTGTAGACACAACCATTCCTGATAAGAATGATGCTCTTAGTGGGTCCTCATCGCGAGTCCAATTATGTAGCCTGTCAATCATGGATGTGGATGAGTCGTGCTGATGCGCTTGCACGGCCGAAACATATCACTGTTAGTGTCAGTGATCGAAAGAAAAACTCGAAAGAGATGGCGAAGACAGAGCTTGCCTCCTGCATTTATGCAGTACGTTTCTAAACGTGCCCCGCGAGTGAAGTTCAAATGGTCGAACACGGCACCGACGTCCAGGATTCCGAATAACGCATGGCGAAATGGTGACCTGAATAATATTAAAATTATCAAAAACCCACAAGATTAAAAATTTGATTGGCCGACTTCATTACATTAGCATTTGATCGCATTTGGACTCAACGTAGAAATTGTATGAATCGATCTAAATAAAACCTTTATAGATACAATAGTGGTTGCGCCGAAAAAAAAAATAAACAAGAGCGAAAGCAATCCAAAGCAACGAAATGAACGTGGTTCATGGTGAAAAATAGAAATGAAACTTAAAGCAAATAAAAATATAAGTCTGTCATAAGTGTGTCATTATAAGTTTGCACCTGTCTCTGTTATGTGCCTAGTCATTATTCGTTTTTATTTTTCGCGCTTGGAGTAATCGCGCCGCAAGTTCGGCCAGCCTCTTTTGCGTCGCAGACAACTTGAGGTATGTTATAGACGCTTCGACGGCACGGTTAACAGCCATCCAATCGTCGAGGACGATGTCCTCGAGGCCTTCTGGATTAAAGCGGAAGTACGCGCACGTCTGCGCGAAGCGTTCCTCCAGGCGCGCGTGCACACCTTCAGCGTCTGTGCTGATATGCGCGAAGGTGCGGAGAATGTCGAGCATGCCTGTGATTCCGGAGCGCGAGCGAGGTACACCCGGGCGGTACGGGTTCTCATTGCGTCTCCCAGTCCCAAGCGAGATGAACGTATGTGCGTATGCGCTGGGCCCGTAAAGCTGCGTGAGCTGCTTGAGCGCGAGTTCGGCGGGGTTGTTGTAGCCGACGCCGCCGTCGATGTAAGCACGCCCGGCGTGTTCCGTTGGGTGGAAGTAGGTCGGCGCGGCGGATGTTGCTAGAGCCGCAGTGACGATGGATACGTCGTCCTTCTGGTCGAAAGACGGAAACGAGTCCGAGCTTTTCGAGGGATCTACGAAGGAAGGACTATATGAGGTGAAGACGGTTGGCTTCAAGATATCAGCGGTGTCGATCGTGACAACGAAGACTGGACACTGAGATTGATCGGTGCTCCCGTCTTCAGCTTTTAGCGGTGCCTCAGCATTCCCCAGAGCCGCCTTGACAGTCCGTGCATATATCCTGCGTTGTTTCTTTGTTGAGTGCTGCGAGTTCGTGAACAGCCACCACAATCCCTTCAACTTCCTACCCCCGAACAACAACTTCGGCATTTTCATGTAAATATCCACTACCCTCTCCAACGGGAGACCCAGGCGCACGTACATGAGTGCCGCCACACCACCCGTTGACGTTCCTCCGACGAGGTCAAGGAGCGACCGAACATCGACGCCACGCGGAAGGTGATCCTGCAATGCGAGCAAAAATAGAGGAGCGAAAATGCCGCGCACACCTCCACCGTCAAGCGTGAGAACAGCTTTCGCATCTGTAGACGACGGTGGACGGAGCGGCGAGGGGGCGTAGGGCGGGAGCAGTGGGACGGAAGAAGACGATGCAGATGTCGAGGAGGAGGACGGAATTGGGTCATGAGCAATGTTCGGATAAATATAGCCGCAATGTTTCGCACACGGGCAGTCGGTTGTCGATAATGCTGTCGACGAAGTGGTTCCTACTGAAGAAGTTGAGATTCGTACGCTGCGTCCACGGGGCATGAGCCGTTTGCCTTTCACGGAGGATGCGCTGGATGAGGTCCTGGGTCTTGGACTCCGTGTGTAAGTTGGGAAGACATAGCCGAAGTCATCGACGAAATCATCTGTAGATTCAGTAGTCGGTACTGGTGAAGCTGTCACACTAGAAAAAGTTGGAGCTCGTGCAATGCGAGCAGGCGTCATGGGTCGGGGACCTCTCACGACATGCAGTCTGAATGACGAGCATTCCTGCCGCTGGGTTGTCGTACGCGAGATGAAGGCATCGACAAACGTCGGTTCGCTATTCATGCGAGTTTCCACGTTCAAATTTTGGGATTTTAGGCCCTGAAGAACAAATATGAACATTGAGTAAAGAACAAATTGTTGGTCGGACGTACCGCGCTGTTACCAGAAGGGAATAACATGTCTTTAACATACTCAGGAGATGGTGGTTGGAATGCGAGCGAGGAAACTACAGCCTGAACCATAAGTTGTTGTGTTTGTACGCAAGTTGCGCAAGCAAAGAGGTTGTGGCTGACTCGAGCAGAAAATAAGGAACAATGCGCAATGGAGTTTGGGCTTGAATATCGTGGGGGCAATGAACGGGCTATCACGGAGCAATCGTCTCCCAATTTAAAGCCCGGTATCGGTCAAAGCAAAGCTGCACCGTTTCAGCTCATCACGCCGATTCCACAGGCCACTGGCTTTGAGACCAAAGAAGGCTCAGTAAGCGACAAAAGGTCGTGGAATTTTTTTGATTTGGGGTATCCTGTCCACAGCATTGTCGATCGAAGGTGCAAGGTAAGTACGAGCTCGAGGCTAAGGGGAGTCTTCACTAGCTGATCCTCAGATCCCGCCAAGTTGCGTACCTCCGATTTGGCAGGCAGGAGCATCGTATACAGACGTTATTCGCGAAGTTGTATCTGTCTTTCAAAAGAGATTTCGTGAACAATAGGAGTGCGAGCCGAATTGATACACGTGTTACCGCATATGGTACAATTTGATACACAGCAATTGGCTCACTACATACGCACACGTTGCAAAACAAGAGCAGGATACTGATAGCACTATAGCATAGCAGGAAATAAAAACAAAGGGGAAGAAAGATGCGAGGAAAAAGCGCGAAAGGAAAGCGCGAAAAGCATGCGATAGGAAAGGAGGAAGTTCAGATAAAAGCGCCGAAAAATCCCTTTGTGGATGAAACGTGTTGCACACGGGATTTGCTGAGAGGCTGTGGCGAGGCTCCGGCGAGAGCGTTGGTGCAAGGAACGAGTGGCATACGCAAACCCATGGGGGATACGTTGACGGAGGCATACGCCGGCGGACCGAATCGCACCGGAATCACATTTTGCAATAGCGCATGCCCTTGAGTAATCCTTGCCATAGTTCGGAAAGTCGAGCTCTTTGACGGCGGCGAGTTCTCTCCCACAAATGGCGAACCGGGCAATTTGCGGTATAAGATCTGCGTTGGATTATTCGAGGTCGTGCCCAGGCGGTTTAACGGTGCTCGGCTCGGCTTCAGCTTCTGGCGCTGCTTGCGCTCGTCGAAGCAATAGATGGCCTCTTTCTGTCCAGGGATGCGCACCTTCGGGATGCGTTCGAGGCGTCTGCCCCACATGCATACGCCCTTTGCCGTTGCAGCCTGAATGAAGGGAGTCAGTAACAGAGCCATGTCTATATTAACCTCAGGTTAGACGCACCTGCTCCGATTCAATGAGACTATAGTCGACAGCAAAAGGCATTTCGATAGTTCTGAAATCGGGTGCGATAGACTTCGGTGCTACTGCCGGACTGTGGACCATAGCACTCGAGTTGAATTTGACTACTGGACTATGAGAGGACGGCGAATCCCAGATTGCTTGTTTAGTCGACGCCACAAAATACTCCTTCTCCTCCTCGGTAACGGTGTAAGCAGCCGAGTTGGGAGAACCAGGATTTGGTGCGGACGCGTTGTCATCTATATGAATCGTATGGTTCAACGCAGCGTGCGCCACACTGATGAAAAGGGACGTTATCCACTCGAGAATCCTGCTGTATGGCAAGCCGTCTTCCTCGACCTCCAATGAATGGATATCGTCGGAAAAGCTCATACTAACAGCATCACGGCTTTGAGCTGGCATGCTTTCCTCCAAGCGCTCGATATCGTGTGAGTCGCAGGTCAGATAACCGGAGGTCGATACACTAGCGGAAGAGACCGAGATAGACATGTCGGAGAGTGCATCAGAACCGAAAGCGGAGACGGATGATGCCAGCGTTCCAAGATCTCCAGAAAATTCGGATAGCGGGGACGGGGATCTGTCGGTCCACAGAAACCTCGTTCTGGAGCAGTATTCGGGAGACTCCCATTCGTACCTGTCGGTCGCGTAGGACTGGAGAAACGCAGACATAGATTGTTTCCTAGTCATCGCAGTCGTCATGGTTGTGCACCCAGTGTCCTCAATGATGCAGGGCGGCGAGTCGAGCAAGGCTTCAAGGACCAGGTGTCGCCACAGAGAAAAAGAGGAGTGAGGCAGGCAATTGCCTTTACAGAGACGTTGAGGCTGACGGTCGCCGAAGCTTAAGTCTAGACTCCAAACTACAGCCTATTACCGATTGCAAGTGCAGGGAACGAGGCTGGCAGATGGTCCGAGTTCTTCTCTTTTGCGGCTGACTTGAAGTTGAGTCGCTCGAGTCGCCGAGCGCTTTTGACTTCACCGGGCTCGAAGAACCCAGCTTCCACGATACCTCCGATCGTGTTGGGATAAGAGCAGCTCAGAAGCAAGCAAACCAACAAGAAAAAGAGCGTCCATAGTGTTACTTTGCATGTCCAGCCTTGAACCAGCTAGCGGCGCCCAGGAAGCAAAGTTGATGTGGCGAGGCTCGCGGACAAACATAATAAGAAGAGGTCAGCACATCTCCAATAGGGCGATACTGCAACAGCTAATGCAAGCGGAGGAAAAAGTAAAAACAAGACTAACGGCAAGGAAGCGTGCCAATGAACAGTAAAACCGTGGGAAATGGAAAGGAAACGTGTTGTTGCGGATTGTTTACGCGGCTTTCTTACAGTATACATTATGGGCCTTTTCGACCTAGCAACCGCATAAGAAATGGGAGACCCTCCACCTTAGGGCCTGCTCGGCTCCAGGAGTTGCGCAGTCAACGCTTGGGTTAGCTCGGTGACGAGCCCTAGTCACAATCATTTTATATAAGCATTTTGATGCGCTAGCTTTATTTGGATACGGATCAGCAGGGTATTTCCCTTCACAGTTGAAGAAAATGATCGTGGAAGTGCCGCACTTCGGCGAACAAATCACGCTGTGATTGCCTTATGGAGGTAGAATGACTGCCCAACTTGAAGCTGTAACGGCGTGATTTTGTTCGCCGATTATGCCGTATGACACAGCTTCCTATATAGCAATTTTAGACGCGGCAAGTGACATAAGATACTATAACTGGTCAAACCATCAGATCGGGATTTGTGACTGGAGCCCGTCACTCCGAGCCAACCCAAGCGTTGACTGTGCAACTCCTGGAGCCGAGCAGGCCCTTAAGGTGCCCGATATAGGTTGCCATCTGTGCTTGAAGCCTAATAGTCGATGTCTATGTTTACTCGACTACTCGTCCTTCGAGCTGATACAACTCAGTCACTTGCTGGAGTAGTGACCACACATCATGTAATTGTGAGTTTGCGTAACATTCGCTGTTCCTAATCTTCCGACTTCTTCTCTTCGATTGCTTTTTACTGACTCATTCGTAATTGGATCTCCAGATGTAAACCCTTCGCTTTCTGTTGCTTTACGAAGTATGCGTTGAACTACACGAGTAGCACACCGCCGTCCACTTCAATCCTTTTCCCGGTGATGTACGCACACCTATTGCCCATATCTTAGCGTCTAAATAAAAAATTCAGCATGAGTTATAGAGCTTACTTCATCAAGAATGTATAGGCTTCAGCTATCTCGTCGGGGCCAGCGACGTGCTTCACGAGAAGCGATTTCGCAGCCGCCTCGATCATTTGATCTTTGGCGTCGGGCGCAACAGGGTCCCAAAACTTCACCGGGTTTAAGGAAATATAAGCAAGTCAAGGCATTGGTGAGAAAATCTATTCATGACATAAGCTTACCTCCGTATCAACCAGCCCGGGACTGACGACGTTCACGCGGATCGGAGCTAGATCTACCGCCAACCCCCGAGTGAGACCGTCTACCGCACCAACGATGCCGGCTATTAAGGGCCATCGAATCCGAGGCTTAATGAGCGCCTGACCTGGAGGCCAACGTTTGTTACATAGTATTTTATCGCAAACGGTATGGATTTCGCCAACTCACCAATCGTGAATGTGATAGACCCTCCTTCGCCGATCTTTACTGTCTGCGCAGCGACGGCTGCACCCCAGAACCGTACGTCAAATATGTCTGTTTAATTATGGAGTCAGCAAGTAGGTCGGTTTTAACGATATCGAAAACAAAAACGGACCTTTACGCTGATCTAAATCCACGTCTGAGAACCCTAATTGCAGCGAATCTCCGCTGCTCCAGACCAAATGGTCGATCTCGCCAACTTTCGCGAAGAAGGCCTTCACGGAAGCCGAGTCCCTCGCATCGATGACCTCGCCCGAAATCGTCCCTTTGACGGCCTTGCCTGAAAGCTCGGCCTGGAGTCTGGAAACTGCAGCTTTCACCTTCGCCTGAGAGGACGAGCCGATGATAACGTGGTCGGCAAGCGAGAGCAAGGAGGCCTTTGCGACGGCGTAACCGATGCCAGACGACCCACCAACGATTGCGATTTTCTTGCCCTCGAGTGTTGCCATTTTGCTTTGCTAGAGTAGGCGGACGTCGAGTGGTTGGTCTTGGTTAAAATACAGTTGCTTAATGACCTGTCTTCTGAGCTTGCGTCCGTCTTATATACTCTTCCGCCTAACCGCGCGGGCACCGACTCGGACAGCTCTACCGTACTGGCGTGCATAGGGATCATTACCAAAGTAGCTGCTCACTCAGCACTTGCTGAGCAATACACATTGAACCTTGCATCAAAAGATGGGGTATCTGGGGAGTACAACGAAAGAGCCACTCTGTACTCAATGTGAAATGGCGCCGGACAGTCAGAACATAGTAATCATGTTTAGCGGAAAGGCGAGAATGTCAGGGCGATCATGCACAACATGTATATGAACGTTTGTAAGCGACAGAGTAACCTCATCGCATTAATCAGCCCGGCGCTGCTGTTGGAGTACAAGACGGCGGAGCCCGGTGCCGAGTACGCATCGGTTGCGTGCTCGAGCAGGAGGACACAAGGCTCACTGTGCTCAGTTTCCTTTTCCCAATAAAATAGCTACTCACATATCATTAGTTTGTCTTTTTAAAAGAGGCCCTCCGAAAGCACCAAAACCAAGTAGTATAAGAACCCTCCTTATTCTTCTGCCCACCTCAGATGTTCGCACACCGCGCAAATGACCGAGCTTACATTGTACTAGTGTACTGCGTCGTTGCGTGGATCTGTACCAAGCAACACTATCAATCAAGCTTCATCCTTGAGTTGCGGACACCTTATTTATAGCATTAAAATACACATTGATCTTACAAATGAGTTTGAAGCCCACCAGAACCGCAGGGAAAGGCCCCCAGACTCGGCAGGATAGCACACCTTGCACTTTTTTTCGGATTTTATACTTGTCTTGATAGTTCTGTTCTCTGAAAAATAATGATCGCTTCCATTTGAACTTGATTATTTTCCCGCTTGGTTTTATGCAGGTGGGTCAGAAAAGTCCTTGCCCCCCCCCTTCAAAAAAAAAAGAAGGAAGTGAAGGTGGTTCCTGCCTGCATAGTGCTTTACTGAATGCTTAACTTGAGCGAGAATTGAGACAGAACGAATACATAGTCCACATTTTAGATCACAAGCTTATGGAAGGGTGAGGGAAAATGTGGCTCGAGAGTGGTTGAGCTCGGCCCGTTACGATTCCTGACGTAAGGAAGGTCGGTCGTCCTTTCGACTTGCACATTTTCGATTGCAGTGTACCCAAGTGCGACCGTTGCGGCTGCGAACATCTGCTCCGTAGTTGTCCTCGGCACGGACAACCCCCGTGAAAGAAAGAAAGAAAGAAAGGATGAATGCTAGACGAACGCACCTTGTATCCTGCCAATCAGTTCTCGCGTAAACTGATTCGCCGAGCTGCGTCTCCGCAAGGCGGTCAAACAGGTTCCAGACAGCGAAAAATTGCAGATAGTGCACGTACATGTACTCCGCGCCATGCGTGCGTACGAACCCGTCCGCATTCGGCATCAGTTTGAGCTACGCCGGGAGCAGCGTCAGGAGCACCTTCGCCACTTGTACTTTCCCGCTGCCTGATCAAAAAAGCGATTATTGTTTGCATAAGTGCTTTTTCCAATACTTGATTTTTTATTTTTTATTTTATTTTTATTTTTAGCGCACCGAGGAAGTACCGGGAAATGATATTGGCCTGCTCGAACGCGTCCGTGTATGTCTGCTCCATGAACATCATCCACTCGATCAAGCAGATGAGGAATTACTCCATGGCCGACAAAGGCGCCAGGTGTTCCCACAGAGAAAGAGAAGAGTGAGGCAGGCAATTGCCTATAAAAAGACGTTGAGGCTGACGGTCGCCGTAGCTTAAGGTCTAGACTCCAGACTACAGCCTATTACCGATTGCAAATGCTTCCAAAGGAACAAGGCTGGCAGATGGTCCGATTTCTTCTCTTTTGCGGCTGACTTAAAGTTGAGTCGCTCGAGTCGCCGAGCGCTTTTGACTTCGCCGGTTTCGACGAGCCCAGCTTCCACGATGTCTCCGATCGTGTTGGGATATGAGCAGTTCAGAAGCAAGCAAGCCAACAAGAAAAAGAGCGTCCATAACTTTGCATATCCAGCCTTGAACCAACTAGCGGCGCCCAGGAAGCAAAGTTGATGTGGTGAGGCTCGCGGGAAAAACATAATAAGAGGAGGCCAGCACATCTCCATAGGACGATACTGCAACAGCTAATGCAAGCGGAGGAAAAAGTAAAAACAAGACTAACAACAAGGAAGCGTTGTGTCCAGTAATTGTAAGCTTGCGTAGCATTTGCTGTTCCCGATCTTCCAACTTCTTCTCTTCGATCGCCAACTCATTCGTAATATGGACCTCCAATTGCAACCCTTCGCTTTCCGTTGCTTTATGAAGTATGTGTTGAACTACACGAGTAGCGCACCGCCGTCCACCTCAATCCTTTTCCCGGTGATGTACGCACACCTATTTCCCATATCTTAGCATTTAAATTGTATTCAACATGGGTTGTAAAACTTACTTCATCAAGAATGTATAGGCTTCGGCTATTTCGTCGGGACCAGCGACGTGCTTCACGGGAAGCGATTTCGCACTCGCCTCGAGCATTTGGTCTTTGACGTCGGGCGCAAAAGAGTCCAAAAACTACCGGGTTAAAAAAAATTAAGGAAGCAGCATCGGTGAGGAATTTTATCCATGAAACAAGCTTACCTCCGTTTTAACCAGCCCGGGACTGACAACGTTCACGCGGATCGGGGCTAGATCTACAGCCAGCCCCCGAGTGAGACCGTCTACTGCACCAACGATGCCAGATATCAAGGGCCATCCGGGCTGGGGCTTGCTGAGCGCCGCACCTGGAAGCCAATGTTAGCCAAATATATATAACCGCAGACGGCTTGCATTTTCGTTAACTCACCAATCGTGAATGTGATAGACCCTCCTTCGCTTATCTTTACTGTCTGCGCAGCGACGGCTGCACCCCAGAACCGTACGTCAAATATGTCTGTTTAATTATGGAGTCAGCAAGTAGGTCGGTTTTAACGATATCAAAAAAAAAACGGACCTTTACGCTGATCTAAATCCACGTCTGAGAACCCTAATTGCAGCGAATCTCCGCTGCTCCAGACCAAATGGTCGATTTCGCCAACTTTCGCAAAGAAGGCCTTCACGGAAGCCGAGTCCCTCGCATCGATGACATCGCCCGAGATCTTTCCCTTGACGGCTTTGCCTGAAAGCTCAGCATGGAGTCTGGAAACTGCAGCTTCCACCTTCGCCTGAGAGGACGAGCCAATGATAACGTGGTCGGCAAGCGAGAGCAAGGAGGCCTTTGCGACGGCGTAACCGATGCCAGACGACCCACCAACGATTGCGATTTTCTTGCCCTCGAGTGTTGCCATTGTTCTTTACTAAAGTAGGTGGACGTCGAGTGGTTGGTCTTGGTTAGAATACAGTTCCTTAATGACCTGTCTTCTGAGCTTGCGTCCGTCTTATATATCCTTCCTGGCGTGCATAGGGATCATTACTAAAGCACCTGCTCGCTCAGCACTTGCTGAGCGATACACATTCAACCTTGCATCAAGAGATGGGGTATCTAGATGTCGGGCCCGTCGGAAACCCACATCCAGCAACTTAGTGGGGAGCACAACTCAGGAAAGAATCATTCTGTACTCAGCGTATAACATATGTGCGCTTGTGAAATGGCGCTGTACAGTCAGAACACATCAATCATGTTTAGCCGAAAAGCGAGAATGTCGGGACGATCACGCACAACTTGTGTTTGTAAGCGATAGAGTAACCTCGTCGCCTTAGTCAGCTCCCGTGCTGCCTCAAGACTGTCTGAATACAGTCGACTATCTAATAATGAATACGGTCCGTTCCAAGTTTTTGTATTCATTAACGGATCATATTCAGTAGTAGACGTCACAGATTCGTGACTACTCGTGACATTATATTAGAATCTTGTCACGTTAATTACATAAGTAATTTATATTTGGCGAAGAAATAAAAGTCACGACAAAATACCATATCGAAATATACGACATAAGGTAGGGTATATACCAAATTTATTGTGTCTGAATTTTATGACATGAAGAACAAGTCAATTTGGAACTTGCATTGATTTTTGTCTCATAATGAAGGTTCGGGAAGGCAGATTAGTATGAAATATTGAATAAGAGATCTTGCCGTTGCGACTTGCATGCTGTTTTGAATACAGTCAAACCTCTCGTTAAGCATAACTCTCGGTGGACACCTCGGGTAATGCTTAACGAAGGGTTATGCTTATCGCCGGCTTTGCATATATTACATAATGAACTACTTTAATTTCTGCTCTTGCCCAAAATGATATAAGTACCGGATAAGCACATTTATCACAGCTAATGAAGTAATGAAAGTAGCTTGGGCTCGGACTCTGGCACTCGTTATTAGACTGAAAATTAAATGAGAACTACTTTAGGGGTGTGGCTTGAATAATTGTGGCTGTAACTTGGCCAATGAGCTCGCCAAACACATGAATTTTCCAATTCCGTCAAATATTTGAGCCTATTTGGGTAAGCATATTCCCAATAACTTTTTCTAACAACCCTTATGCTTAATGCTTAGCTAGAATTATGCTTAATGGACCCTTATTTTCGTATCTACCAAGTCGGCGGACACAAATTTCGATGCTTAACAACAAGTAATGCTTAATTACAAGGATGCTTAACAAGAGGTTTGACTGTGTCATATTATCATGTTGGGATCACATCGGGCCATGTTTCTTGCCAAAACTGGACTTCTGCTTATCAAAATATCCTGAAGAAGCAAATCTAACATGAATTTATATGTGGGGTGCCCACATATTAGGGGGGAGCGAAGCGTGAGTGGCTAAGGCTTATTCTGAATTCTTTCATTCTAGTTTTCTATGACCATTTATTTATTTAATCTTTTCGGTGTCATGTAATTGGAAGTATTAAAAAGCCACTAGTAATTGCAACTTTTGTATGTGAGGGGAGGCAATCCCTGCCAAAAGAGTCTGCACACTTTGTAATCTGACAAATGATCGGCACTTCCCAAATTAAGAAATTTCGGTGGCAAAAATTTACAGATGACCAACTCGACACAATCCGGCCACTCTGTGCTGATTTCCTTTGACAAAAAATAAAAAAACCATATTTTAAGGCTATACATACAATATATATCTTAAACCATGTGGCTTTTTATGAAAAAAGATTTGTAGCAAAGAAAAGAGCAGGAGGTGAGCGCGTTTTCGGCGGTCACGTGACCTCAGCGCATGCAGAAATGGCCGTGCATACATGCAAATGCGCAGAACGAGTTTTTGAGCTCAATTCTCCACCGTTCTGCACGATTTAAGCTGGAGAGTACTCGGGTGATATGGGGCTGGGAGGTCTATTTGGCCGATTTTTTAATTTCGCCCTTAAAGTGTCAGAACAGCCATGTAAAGCCACTGTTCTGACACTTTGAGGGCGAAATTAAAAAATCGGCCAAATAGACCTCCCAGCCCCATATCACCCGAGTATTTTCCAGCTTGAACTGCGCAGAACGGTGGAGATGTGAGCTCAAAAACTCGTTTTGTAACTTGTCTTTCACTCAGGAGTCGCAAAATTTCCGTTTTTGGTATAAATGTAAGCAACTACAAATGCACACTCTTTTGGCAGGGATTGCCTCCCCTCATTGTATGTGCGAGGATTGTCCCAGGTCACGTGATGTGTTTCAGGGAGGCCGGTAAGTCCAATTCTTTCCTCACTGGACTTTATTTACAGCGCTTTTACAAAACCTTGTCAGTGCGCGCAAAAAAAAAAAAAAAAAGTTGCGGCCCCTCAGGGTGTGCCAAATAAGGCATTATTGCCTATTTGAGCGAAGTCGCGTCGTGTTTTTTTTTTTTCGTCGTCGTTGTACAATGCATGCCCTATCGAAAGATCAGTGAGGAATTGAATGTCCGTGCTCTTTGGCTATACAAGACAAGCCATTACTACCCTGATGCACTTGCTGGCATTTTGGCTTCTCGATAGTAACTAAGATAGTAATATTGTACCTGCATGAGCTCCTGCAGACTAAAGTCTCCCAGAGACGACGGCGATGTAGCTCGCAAACCGGCGAAGTTGATGTCAAATTTTGGCTGTACATTGTGCGGGTGCCTCTGCATAATTCCACTGACTCCAGTTCTGCATCTACGAGCTGCTCGACACGGACAGTGTGCTGCACGACACAACAAACTGCACATTGCAGCACAATGGACGAGGCAATCACGACGCGACTTCGCTCAAATAGGCAATAATGCCTTATTTGGCACACCCTGAGGGGCCGCAACTTTTTTTTTTTTTTGCGCGCACTGACAAGGTTTTGTAAAAGCGCTGTAATTCTGTAATCAAAGTGCAAGTTATTTTTGCTAAGATCAGGAGTTCAAGTGTAAAAGGAGGAAAAAGAGGAGAGGAAGAGGAGAGAGACAGCAAGCATACATGTATGTAGAGGCACGCAGCATTATGATCAGTTCGCACGGGGGGGCAGCCCCATGCGGCTGGTCACGTGATAGACTTTTGGGAACCTATCATGGTAATTTGCTCCCTAAATTTTTTAATAATATTTTTGGCAAAAGTGCAGGATTTACTTGCTGGGATCAGGAGTTCAAGTTTTTTTTTTGCGGAGGGAGGGAGACGTCTGCATGCCTCGAAGGCATGCACCATTTACGGCCAGTTCTCACGGGGGGGGGGCCACACAGCCACATGTGGCAAGTCACATGATAGCTTTTTGGGAGTAAGAGGGAGCTTCGCTCCCAATTAATGCATATGGCCAAAATCCGTATTCACTATTCGATACCGGATTTTATGAATAATTTGGCGGGGATGGAGTCGGTTCCACCGTTTTGTATTCATTAATAGCCCATATTCGTTATTATTCACTATTAGATAGTCGACTGTAGATTAAACGACACCTGAAACTGTCACAACACGGGCTATGGAGGTGTTGTGGTACGTGTCAACCCGATTGCGAGATGTGCGCGGCATGCATCTGAATGGTGCTTTAAGCGAGCAAGCATACTACTTCTACAGATGGACGGGACCGCGTGGCGAGATCATTGTGAATGCCATCTACCGAACTTCATCTTCGACTTGCGAACACTGAATTTAATAGCAGAGAATGTTCATTGATCTTACAAATGAAGCCCACCAGAACCGCAGGGAAAGGCCCCAGACTTGGCAGGATAGCACACCTTGCGCTTTTTTTTCGGATTTTATATTCATCTAAATAGCTTTGTTTTCTCAGAAAATAGCGTAGTGCTTCCATAATGTTTAACTTGAGCAAAAGTTGAGACAGGACGAATACATAGTTTCACATTTCCGATCACAAGCTTTTGGAAGGGTGAGGAAAAATGTGGCTCGAGAGTCGGCGCGTTGTCGGAGTTTCGAAAACTGCCGTATTTGGACGCGTTTCTGAACGCGCCGCCGAACGCGTCTTGCTCGTCGTCCGTCATGCACATCCAAACGCTGACGATACAAGGTTTCAAATCGTGTATGTTCTATCTCATCCAAGTAGAATATCGCGCTCAAGCTCTTACAGACCGCGATCAAACACAAATTGAGCCCTTCTCGCCGGGACATAACGTTGTCGTTGGTCGCAATGGCAGCGGGAAGAGCAACTTCTTCGCCGGTGAGCTGCGCTTTACTCTTGTTGTTGATACGCACGTTATCTAACAGGTCGAAGCCATTCGGTTTGTGCTGGGCGACGCGTACACATCCATGTCGCGCGAGGAGAGGCAGGCGCTGCTGCACGAAGGCATCTCGGTCACTTCAACCCTCTCGGCGTACGGTGTGTAATCACACCACTTAGTCTCAATCTCATTTTTATGCGCATTGCAGTCGAAATCGTCTTCACTAACCAGCCAGCGCGGTTCCCGACGCCAAATCCAATTGTGACCATCCGTCGGACTATCGGTCTCAAGAAAGACGAGTACACGCTCGACAAGAAGAGTGTCTCAAAGGCCGACATTATGAGTCTGCTGGAGAGCGCAGGCTTCAGTCGTGCCAACCCGTACTACATTGTTCCCCAAGGAAGAGTGCGTACTCCGTTGTCTGCTACAATTTCAGGCTGACACCCATGCAGATCACTGCATTAACGAATGCCAAAGACCACGAGCGCCTCGCACTGCTCAAAGAGGTTGCAGGGACCAAGGTGTATGAGCAGCGTCGCACAGAGTCGCTTCGCATCATGGACGAGACCTCGTCCAAGCGCCAAAAGATCAACGAGCTCCTCGACTACATCGAGGGGCGCCTGAACGAGCTAGAAGAAGAGAAAGAGGAGCTGAAGGAGTACCAGGAGAAGGACCGGGAACGGCGGTGCTTGGAGTACGCGTTATTCGAGCGGGAGCTGCAGGAGGTTACGGGCGCGCTCGAGGAGCTCGAAGAGGAGCGGAGAGGCGAGGTGCACGGCGTGAACGTTCGGCGGGAGGCGTTTAACGAGCGAGAGAAGGACATGCAAGCTCTCGAGGAAGACACCAAACAAACGAAGCACGCTATGACGACGCTCTCCCTGTCAAAGCACGGCCTCTCGAGCGAGCTCAATGACCTTGTTAGATCGCGGACCGAACTTGAGTGCACCGTCGAAGACCTCAAGGCGGCGAAGGAGCGCACCGGCGGAAAGCGCGAAGAGCTCGAGGCCGAGCTGGAGGGTATCCAGACAGCGATCGCGGAAAAGGAACAGGCGCTCGCCGGTCTCAGCCCACAGTGGGACGCGCACCGCGCGCGGGAGGCCGACGAGCGCCTGCGGCTCGACGAGGCGCGCGCACGCCTCGGCACGCTGTACGAGAAGCAGGGCCGCCTGAGCCGCTTCCGCACGCGCGCGGCGCGCGACCAATTTCTCTCCGGCGAGCTCGCGTCGCTGCGCGCGTACCGCGAGACGCAGGCGGCGAACCGCGCGGCGGCGGAGCGCGAACTGGGTGCGGCGCGTGAAGCGCTTGGGGCGCTCGGGGCCCGTTCGGAAGGTGTGCGTGACCGGCTGGAGGACCGCCGCGAGCGCGTGCGCCAGATCACGGAGGAGCTTTCGGGCGTGAAGGAGAAGCACGCAGAGCTGCTGGAGAAGAGGAAGGAGCTGTGGCGCGAGGACGCGCGCTTGACAAACACCGTCGGTCATGCCGAAAACGAGCTGCGACAGCATGAGCGCGATCTAGCGAGCATGATGGACAAGGTGCGTGTCGCATGAAAATAGTGATATTACTCTTGATTAAAATATATATATACAGGACACCGGCAGTGGACTACGGTCGGTGGACAGGATCGCTGAGCGCTATGGTCTGCAAGGGGTTTACGGTCCCCTCTACCGGCTCTTCGAAGTGACGGACAAGAAGTTCAACACTGCTATCGAGCTCACTGCAGGGAACAGGTAAGTACTCAATTCACTGTTCAGCGGCGCTCTGCTGACTCTGCCAAGTCTCTTCCACGTCGTCGTAGACACCGACGAAACAGCTTCGCGGGTTCTGGACATCATGCTGAAGGAAAAGAACGGGCGCGTGACATTCATGCCGCTCAACCGTCTCAAGCCGAGGGACGTCGCATACCCGAACGCGCCAGACGCGATCCCGCTCATCGACAAGCTGCGTTTCGACCCAATGCACGAAAAGGCGTTCAAGCAGGTCTTCGGCAAGACCTGCGTATGCCGCGACCTCTTCATCGCCGCGGCGTACGTGCGCAGCCACAATCTGAACACGATCACGCTCGACGGGGACAAGGTTGACCGGAAGGGCTCGCTCACAGGCGGGTACCACGACGTGCGGCGCTCGCGCATCGAGGCGATCCGGAGCGTGCAGTCGTGGCGCGAGAAGCACACCGCGGACAGCGGCGCGCTGCGGGAGGTGAAGGGCGCGGTCGCGGCAGCGGAGCAGGAGATCACGCACCTCGTAGGGCGCATCCAGGTGCTCAACACGCAGCGCGACAAAGTGCAGCAGTCGCGCACGCCGCTTGTCGAAGAGGCGGCAGGGCTGGGCCAGGAGCACGAGCGCCTGCGCGGGCGCATCGCGAAGGGCGAGCAGGACGTCGACGAGCTGCAGGCGGAGCTGGCGGGGCTGCAGGTCAGGATCGACGACCACGAGCGCGAGCTGGGGACGCCGATGGCGGCGGGCATGACTGCGGAGGAGGAAGCGGCTATCGCGCGGCTTGCGAAAGAAGTCGAGGCGCGACAGACGTCGCTAGTCGAGCTTGGAAAAACCAAGAACGAGGTGCGCTTCTCTTGAGTCTCTAGGCACGGCGGAAGTTAACTTCCTGGTGTTTAGTTGGGCAGTCAGAAGAACCTCCTCGAGATTGAGCTTAACGAGAGCCTTCGTCGCCGCCGCGAGGAACTGCAGGCTAAAATAGAATCGCTTGGCGAATCGGATTCGGGCACGGCCTTCAGCGCTGAGGACTACGAGGCGCGTGTGCGAGAGCTCAAGACGCTTAACAAGGCCATCGTCGATCTGCAGAAGAAGTCCTCCGGTACGCATGCTCGCTCAGACCGCTTCACACAGCTGACTAACTATACGAATCAGACATGGAGAAGGAGAGCGACAAGCTCTCAGCGAAGCTGCAGGAGCTGCGAACGAAGCTTGAGGGGACGCAGAACCAGCAGGCGGAGGACAGCCGCGGAATCTCGCGGCAGCAGAAGAACACGGAGCGCTACCTGGCGAAGAAGCAGATGCTGATGAACCGCAAGGACGACTGCAACAGGAGCATCCGCGACCTCGGCGTCCTACCCGAGGAAGCGTTTGAGAAGTACATGCACGAGAAGCTGGACCGCGTGCGTATATCGTTATTCTCCGCCTTGATAGACTCACTGATCTTAACTGGTCCGCCACAGCTCGTCAAGAAGCTGCATACGGTCAACGAGGGCCTGAAGAAGTTTGCGCACGTGAACAAGAAGGCGTTCGAGCAGTACAACAACTTCACGAAGCAGCGCGACCAGCTGCTCGCGCGGCGCGAGGAGCTCGCGACGTCGGCGCAGTCGATCGAGGAGCTGATCCAGGCGCTCGACATGCGTAAGGACGAGGCGATCGAGCGCACGTTCAAGCAGGTCGCGAAGAACTTCGAGGAGGTGTTTGAGAAGCTCGTGCCGGCGGGCAAGGGGCGGCTGATCATCCAGAGGCGCATTGACCAGGTGCGTCGAGGCGGTTCGCCCTTGCATTTGTTGTAAGCCCTTAACGCTTGATATAGGACGAAGAGGACGCAGAGGACGACGTCGACGACACTCAAAAATCCACGGTCGACAACTACACCGGGGTCTCGATAAAGGCAGGCCATACACCGAACAGTCTTGTTTTTCCGTCTTCTAACGCTTTTGCAGGTCTCGTTCAACTCGAAAGTCGACGAGGGCCTGCGCATCCAACAGTTATCCGGTGGTCAGAAGTCGCTGGTAGCACTGGCGACGGGTGAGCACTTCTTTCTTCTTTCCTCTCGTTGGCGAAGCGATGCTGACGGCGCCCCAGTCTTCGCGATTCAGAAGTGCGATCCTGCACCTTTCTATCTTTTCGACGAGGTGCGTTGCATGCTACTCCAGTCTAATCTCGCACCAGTCATTAATGAGCTATCAACAGATCGACGCAAACCTGGACGCACAATACCGAACCGCCGTCGCAGGTGCGTCCATCCGCTTCCCTCTCTCCTCCACGGCTTACTCACGGCTTTTCTGTCCGCAGCGATGATCCACGAGCTCGCGACGTCCGCGCAGTTCATTACGACAACGTTCCGGCCGGAGATGCTCGTGACGGCAGACAAGTTCTACGGAGTGACGTTCAACAACCAGAAGGTCAGCTCGATCCGGTGCATCAAGCGCGAGGAGGCGCAGGAGTTCGTCGACCAGGTGAGCCTCGGGGATGTGCTGGCAGCTGTTTTCTGTCGTGCTCACGTTTCTGCAGGAAGCACAGGCGCAGTGAGGCTGCCACCCTTTCCTCTGCTCATTTTCGCTCTGATGTTTGCTATCAACGATGTATTTTTGTCTCATTCTGTTCGCTGCTCTTTACCTTATTCGTTTTGCGTCATCTGTTCTTTACTAGTAGTGTAATACCAGATCCAAATCTAGAGACTACGACTGGCTTGTGACTGCAGGACATGGCTAGCCACGTTTTCGGGGCCGCCTCGGGTGCTATACCCGAACGGTATCTTCGATCTATCGGATCGCCTTCCCCACCTTTGTGGGGAAGTCACGAGTAGTTCGGGATTTTCGGAATATTTGGTCGCCCTCCATACGTGAAAACGAGCATCGGAAAGAAGATTACAGGGTGCATGTACATGTACAAATGTTTTCTTTTTTTATCTAAAAAACAATGACAACTTGAGAAAGACTCCGTGCAGGGCAAGCAAGAAGTTTTGATGCGGATGTGACCTAATTTTAACATAAGTCACGGGAAAGTCTGAAATTTGTAAAACATTTACTCTATTTTCTTTTGTGCTCGTAGCATCTTCAAATTTTTACTGCGAACGCACTCCAACGAGACTCTTGCTTCATTGTCTATGTGAACTTTTGTTTGGCAAAAAACATGCCAACTATGTCGCGAAGGGGAAAAAAAAGAGTTAATCGGTTCGAAGTGCACTTGAATGAGATATGATCGGGCTCAGACTGTCATCGGCCGAGCTGAGCGCTCGATTAACTTGTTATAACAGCCCCGTGTTCCGTTCGTTCGATGTCTACCTTCACAAGTGACACCACCAGCGTCCGTGTCTGCCCCGAAGGTCGACCTGGCCAGCAGCCGACCGCTTCCTCCCCGTCTCCGAGCTTCCCGGTTTCGAAACAAGCTTTTTAGTAGTGACATCAGCGGTTTTCAAAATGGGATCCTCGTCGTTTGTGGACGACGATGTCTCCGTCGCAAAGGGTGCCCTCCCGGACGTCGACCCCGCCGAGGAGCGGCGCATTGTCCGCAAGCTGGATTATTGTCTCATTCCTATCATGTCCTTGTTCTATTTTCTGTCTTTTCTGGTGTGTTTCTTCATTCATGCTTTTTGTTTTTTGAAAATTCCGTTGACCGTTTCTTCGTGCAAATTTTTAAAACCGATCTAGGACCGTGCCAATATCGGTATTGCTAATTTTTCGATGAATTTCGAAGTGAAACCACTGACGGAGGTTGCACTCCAGGGAACGCCCGAGTGGCAGGCTTGCAGGCGGACTTGGGTCTCACAGACACGCAGTACCAAATATGCGTCACCGTGCTCTATGTGTACGAAGATCATAACCTCACTCTCCCGAGCCGCGGTTTAACTGACGCCCGCGCAGACCATACATCGTCGCCGAGATCCCGTCGAATCTCCTTCTCCGCAAAATCGGGCCCAACATTATGATGCCCACGATCCTTACGCTCTGGGGCATGATCTGCGCACTCCAAGGTCAGCTCCTTACTTTCCTAGGTCTATCGATCTAATTTCTACCTGGGAACCCATGAAGGCGCCGTGACCTCGTACGCCGGCCTGGTAGTAGTGCGCGCCTTCCTCGGTCTCGTCGAGGGCCCCATGTTCCCCGGCATCGTGCTCTACCTCTCCGGGTTCTACACCCGCAAAGAGCTCTCTCTCCGGTACGCCTCTGTTTTTGTCTTGCTCTGTGGTCGTCTGACGCTCCGCGCGCAAGAATCGCGCTCTTCTTCTCGACCGCGTCGCTCTCCGGCGCGTTCTCCGGCCTGCTCGCCGCCGCGATCGAGAACATGGACGGCATGCGCGGCCGGCCCGGCTGGGCGTGGATCTTCATTCTGGTCAGTTCCTCACGCTGAATTCGCATGTATTCCGGACGGCTCAACCAGCTCGACGCGCAGGAGGGCCTGTTCACGGTCCTCGTCGGCCTCAGCGGGTTCTTCCTCGTCCCCTCGACGCCGCAGGACGTGCGCTTCCTCACACAAGCCGAACGCGAGTAAGCACGCCCACGCCTTTCTCCCCTAGGCACGCCCCAGCTGACTCCACCCCCCCTCCAGCACGGTCAGCCGGCGCCTGCTGCACGACCACCCAGCGGCGGCCTCGCGCTTCTCCTTCCGCGAGGTGGGCCGCTCGGCGGCGTCGCCGCACGTCGTGCTCACCTTCATCGCGCTCTTCCTGAACGGCACGACGCTCTACGGGCTCGCGCTCTTCCTGCCGTCGATCGTGAACCAGCTCGGCTTCAGCGCGACGCGCACGCAGCTCATCAGCGTGGGCCCATTTGCGGCGGGATTTTTTGGTGAGCCTCCGAGTTGCGCCTGATTATTTCGTGTGGAAGCTGATGGCGGGTGCGCTTTGTAGTGACGTTGATCAGCTCGTACCTCTCCGACCGCTACCAGCGACGCGCCGCGCTCGCGACGGTCAACGCGCTCATCGCCACCGCGGGCTTCGTCCTCTTTCTCCGTGCGTCTTCGCTCCCCCTTCTGAAACTCTTACCTGAGCTCACGGCCCCGCGCAGGCTCGACGACGACGAGCGGCGCGTACGGCTCGCTCTTCTTGTCCGTGTCGGGCACGTACGCGCTGCCGCCCGTGCTCTCCGCATGGATGGCGAATAACTCCGAGCCGCATTACCGCCGTGCGACGAGCGTCGCGCTCGGATTCGTCGCCACCAACGCCGTGCGTGCCCGTCTGCTTTCTTTCTCCCCCGCCGACACAATTCGTTAAAGTATCTTTGTTGTTTCTTTATGCAGGGCGGCATCCTCAGCACGTGGAGCTTCCCCAAGAAGGAAGGCCCGCGCTTCGTGCGCACGACCATCATGGACATCACCTTGTGCGCCCCCCTCCCCCTTCTCCCGTCGCGCTTTCTTGCTCACCGCCCCTGCAGCTCCGTGCTCATCGTTGTCTTCGCGCTGCTCAACGTGCTCTACCTCTCGTGGGCGACGCGCACGAAGCACCGGCGCCGCGCCGCGCTGCTCGCGCCGTACGTCTCCGATTCCGGGCCCGGCGCCCCCGAGGACGGCGGGCCGCGCGCCTGGGCGGAGCTGGGCGACCGCCACCCGGACTTCCGCTACGCGCTGTGACCCTATTTTCCTGTTATTTCTTTTTTCTGGCTCCGCGAATCGCGGTGATGGTGTGTTAGGGTAGGTATTGCAGCTTCCGCTTCGGCCGTCCGGCTCGTGTGTTTGGGGGCAGACTGGCTATCGACGAAGCGTTAATGTTAGTGGCACGAACAGATTAATGGCACAGGTCTCTTGCATGCAACATGTGCAGAACACGCAAAAAATTAGCACAGAGGCGGGCTAAGGAACAGTGACCATGAGGCGTGGGATACGTGTGCTACTTCGGACGCGTTGTTGACGTCTGTGTACGCGTTTGGGCGGAACCTCGCCTCATCGTCGTGACGCAACGATACGGCTCTGCTGTCTGTCCTATGAACAGTACTATAATATGGTTCGAGAACTCGGCTTGATGTTAAGTCAGGCTCGCATGAATGGAACACCACTCCGAACAGCTTGCCCAGGCACTAATAGTCACGGAGAGCAACCGGAGTATTTCAAATATCACGTATGTCTCTAGCAGCGGTACGTAAAGCAACATAAAATTAGGAAGGCTCATCTGCAGTAGACAATCTGTCAAAGGACAAACATCAGATCATTTGCATGACTGGGACAATTATATTCATCTCTCGAGAGCTTTCGGGTCAAGGTCGACACGGGGTCAAGGCGGTCCAGCTTGATCTGACCCGTCAGCAACTGACGCGACCTCTGCGAATACTACCCCTGAGACAGTATCCTATTTACATGTGGTAACTAATACTGATACAAATGCAAACGCATCCGTGCTCTCGTCCGTCTCATAGAAATGATAAAATCGTTCTGGTCATTAACAAATGCTCAATAAGCTACATATGGTTGCAATCAATTTGTAATACACAACAGGGCATCTAGTCCGTTCTGAACGTCTAATGATAAGTAACAGGTATACATTGTCCATCACAGTGCAAGAGAAAGAGGAATCCAAGATTAACGGAGAGGGACATATATTTTCAATGATCAGAGCCTCATACAGCCTCC
This sequence comes from Phellopilus nigrolimitatus, assembly GCA_021029095.1. Classification (NCBI taxonomy): domain Eukaryota; kingdom Fungi; phylum Basidiomycota; class Agaricomycetes; order Hymenochaetales; family Hymenochaetaceae; genus Phellopilus; species Phellopilus nigrolimitatus. The sequence goes on from JAJOHG010000070.1 coordinate 135,557, forward strand.
TGCGCGACGAAGAACAGGTGCGTGTTCTCCAGCAGCACGCGCTGCTGCTCGCCCCAGAGGCGCTCGACGTCCACCCGGGCGCGCGCGCGCGCAGCGGCGTCGACAGCCTTGACCGTCACACGGAAGCCCGCAGAGACGGGCCGGTGGTCGCTCACGTTCGCCTCGTAGCGGCGGTAGTGCAGGCTCGCAACGCGCGCTGGGTCGCGTGCGCGGTACAGGATGCGGTCGCACCACGCGGGCACGCGCCGCTTTTCCGACGAGTCGTACTCGCCCGAGCGGCGGTCGTACTTGTACGTCGGCGCGAACGTGATTGGAGCCTCGACGAACGAGCGCAGCCGGAAGCCGCGGTTGAAGCGCATCTCCTTCAGAAGCTGGTCGTGTGTGAGGAGATGCTCGAACTGCCCCGCACTTATGGCGGAGATGGCCGCATCTCGACGTTGTTCGATGCGGTAGTTGAGATCGCCGTTGAGCTGAGAGCCATCGTCAGCCACATCTCCTATGATTACCTCTGCCAAGAGTACTCACGAAGACAATTTCATGGTCCAGAACCATCGAACCGTCCCCTCCACCGACATACGCGATGTAGTCTCCATTGCAGCCTGAACGAGGAAACACCTCTTTCTCTTCAAGCACTGCAGCAACATCGGCGTTGCGCGCCCGGACATGGTGTTGTCCAGCCGCCAAGTGACAGTTAATGAAGCAAATAGAGGAGTCGTCGATGACTAGACGAGCAACAATGCCTCCCTAAGAAAAGTCGTCATGAGTACAGTCGACAATTTCCGTGATGGAGAGACCAACCTTGTTGCCATACATGCCACCGATGCCGCGCTTCACAGTCGTGATTGAGACATCGTTGAGACCCTTCCGCTCCGAGGACTTGATAAATATACACGTGAACAGACCGACGAGGTTCTCCGCGTGCACGACGGTGTACGGGCAATCAGGGGGCATTGCGAGGCGGACGGCGAGAATGAGACGGTCGTGCCACATCTTGTACGAGCGTGACACCTTCTCCGAGATCGAGCCATCCGCAGCCTTCTTCTTCCCGCCCAGCAAAACCGTCTTCGCCGCCATCTTCCGACTCTCAAGATCAATCAGTTCCTGGAAGCCGAACGCGATGATGTCGGGCGAGTCGACGGAGCCCAGCACGCTATCTAGGAAGTTGGTGTTCTCCACGCACCCTGTGAGAGCGTCCGGCTTGGCGGCATCGACGTTCCAGGAGACCAGAAGTACGTTCAGAGGTCGGAAAGAAGAGAACGACGGTTCGCGTTGCAGCAGCTCATTGTCTTGAAAAGAAAGGAAAAGAGTCATAAGTAAAATGACGAAGAGGGGTGAAAAAGAGTATACCGATCCAATCCACGCCTAACAAGCCGTCCCAGAATCTTGCCGTCTCGTCCCTCCCGACACTGATTACCGAGAGCTGTCCGCATTTCTCAATACTATACGGATCTACAAAGAGCTTCTGTACCGGTAAGCCTGAGTGTGCCATCCAGTTGTTCGTGACCACCCATGGCCTGTGCTCGACGTCGAACGCAGAGATCATGCCTTTCCTCCCGCCCGCCCATAGACGGTCACCCACGCCCTCTAGACACAAGACATCCGACGCCGAGACTTTGACGACTTCGACGCATGCCGGAGTCCCGTCCTCGGTTTTCAGATCCCAAACAGTGATGAACCCGCCCTCGTGACCGAGGTAGACCTTATCCGGATGCGACTGAAGGACCGCGCCCGACGTGACTGCGCCGACGTTTTCAAGCGGGAGTAGCGACTTGACGCCTGACGTCGTCGTTTGCGCCATGACATCGCATACGCGCACGACCGGGCCTCGCGCAGAGGCAGTGCCGTTTGTGTGGGCGCCCGCGGAGCCGGGACCACCGGACGTCCACAACAATCCGCCGAGGATTTTCGCGAAATTCTGCTTGTCCGCGATGCGCATGACGCGCGGTGTCCCGTGCGCGAGCATTGTCGCACAACCGCCCGCATCGGGCTCAGACGCAGGCGCGAACACGAGCACTTTACCATGCTCGTCGAGCGAGGCCATGGAACGGCTATGTCGGAAGAGGTGCGTCACGGGTGCGCTATGTGCACCGAAGCGTAAGGTCGTGACACCGCCCGTCTGTGCGTCGAGCTCCCAAATTGTGCCGTCCTTCGTGCCGAGCCACACGAAGCGCCCACGGTCGGCTTCGGCGCCAACATCAGCGGGGCGGAATTCCATGCAGGTCACGCGCGGGTCTTTTCCGCGCCAATCGAAGCCGGCATCCTTGAGGTCGATATTATGAAGCGGGGACTCGGAGCGGTTGAGATCGAAGACCTTGATGTGGTGATGCGCTACGACGACGAACGAGCCGGCAACGGCGATGACGCCCGAGTGCGCCGTGACATGTACCCGGGCGTGAGCAAACGCGGGCTTACCCGGGAGCGGAGGACGGCGCGATGAGTGGCTCGAATCTGGCAGGAGGTCGGTCAAGCGTCCGTTCTTGGCCGTCTCTTCCTCCTCGCCAGACTCGGACTCGGAACCTTCGTTGGAAGGCGGTCGTCGTGGGGGCGGCAGCTTTTCGCCAATACCAATTGTGCGCACGGGCGGAGGCGCGAAGGCAGAATTCCCAATAGGCTTGCGCTCCATAGTCGGAGGCGCAGACTGGATTCCGTCACGGGGATCCTGCGACCGTCCTTGACCAGGCAAATTTTGCGTTGTGATGGGAGGGCTGCGGCGTGCCGGGAGCGGAGGCGGGACTTGCAGAGTGGGTGTGCTTGCAGCACTGCTACTAGACTCATTACCCATAAGAGGACTAGGTTCGGCGAGCGCGACGTTCGGCGGCAGCGAGGTGTGCCGAGGAGGGGCACGGATAGACAGTCGTTTGGGGGGAGAGGGCGGCGGACGCTGCATCAAATCCATGCTGGAAATACCACTACTGGAGTCTGAAGAGGGGCTCCGGCTATGCGGACTAGATAAATTAGTCTCAGATGAGTTTTGGAAGGGTCGAGAAGGCAAGGGCGGAGCCGTGGGCGTAAGTTGGTGTGGTTGCTCCGCATCGTCATCGAATCGAATCAAGACGCCTGAAACCGAACGCCGTTGCTGTTGATGCTGCGGACGGGGTTGGGGAGAAAAGAGGAGTGTGACGAGACGCGATTTGGCTGCGGCTGTCGCGTAGACGGCAGATTGGGTGATGATGCTATTCCTGTACTGTATACAATAAACTCAGATGAATTCTTTCCGGGCAAAGCCTGCAAAGTACTCACGCAAATTTGGAACGAAGAGAGGCTACACTATTCGTCTCTGCGCTGTCGTCGGCTGAGGCGGCGGCGACGGCGGGGGCAGCAGCAGGAGGTGGGGGCGGCTTGCGCGTTATATCAGCGCCGGCTTGTTCAAACTTTGCATACCATTAAATGCAGAAGCAGGGGCAGGACGAAGCACAGGAGATGCGAGTGGCTTCGGAGAACGCGGCGCAGGCGGCGGGGGCGGCGGAGGTCGTCTGCCGACCTTCAAGTCGGACGACGAGCTCGCGGAGCGCAGATGGTGGTGCGCGAAGGGTGCCTGCGCCTCGGCATCGACCTCGCTGTTCGATGACGCGCGGGGTCTACTCGATCCAGGCGAGAGAAGGTCGGGATGGTTGTCGTAAACCTTGGTGGACGTCGATGCTTGCGGTGCGGACCGCGTCGGCGTCGGGGTCAGTGTCGGTGTCGGTGTCGGTGAGCTCGCGAGCTTCTCAAACTTGCTTGCGCAGCGGCGGCTGACGAGCGACGCGGCTGCTCGTTCTCTGGGCTGTCCGCAGACATAGCAGTGCGAGCTCATAGGTGAGTAAGTACAAGTTTCGCGTCGAGGTCGTTGTACAGCGCGACGACCACAAGTAGTGGCGCGATTTACTACATTTGGAAAGAAAGGTTAGGGTTGATTGTTTTGTACTCATCTTAATAATTCAAATCCTACGATAACTATAAGACGTACAGCATTTAAGATGTGCAACCCGGCACTAAGATGGTTGTATAAGAGCGACTGTAAATTTTATTTTCGATTACTAAGACTCGACAGCAGACATCGGCATAGTTATGTGCTGCTTAGCAGTGATGTAATGCATGTGCTACGTTATAAAATATGCTTATTGCCGTTTTCATAATTGTTGGCGGAGTTCGAAATATCAACTTTTTTGGCCTCAAAGCTTCAAAAATATGCGGCTCACTCAATTCTTCACATTTTTCTTTCATTCAAGTTGATAAATGGTTGTATATACTGTATCTAGCATCTGATGTATAAAAATAATGCACTTTTTAGAATGGATGTGCTGATCTCTGAATCAGGCAGTGCATACATGCTCTCAAAAAATGTCAAAACATCTTCTTGAATTTTTTGCCGCTTCAGTTTTGAAGCTGTTGACATGGTTACTTCTGCAGAACACTT